>PVJX010030823.1:0-21738 GCA_004027295.1 Dolichotis patagonum
AAGGATCATGATTATTCTTATAAACTCTCTGGGCCTCTGTAAATTGTGATGACAATGTGTTTCTCATATCAAAGAAGTTCAAATGAGAAGTAAGGTCACAGGACGGGAAGTGCGTCTGGAAAAGCAGAATCCTACGCAAATATCTCAGGTACTGATTACTTGTGACATAAACATAATAGAAAGCGCTTGTATGCAGAGAAGCCTGTAGTTTCACAGTGGGCCACAAGAGGGCACCCCTCGCATCCTGGTCCCCACTCACGCCTCACCGAGGGGCTGACTGGCCTAGGCCGCTTACTAAACCAAAGGCGGTGTAGACCCTCCATCTGGGCAGAGCGTGGGCCTGGGGATCTGTCGGTGGGCTCCTCACCGCGGCGTGGATTCCCTCCCTGCACAGCACGGAGACCTGGGGCATGACACTGAGAGATGGCACTGAAGGCTTTTCTCCTTAGAGGACTGTGTTCAGCGTGGGTTCCCCGGGAGGAGTGCTGGACCTCTGTGTGGTGCTGCACCTGTGCCAGCGCTTCCTCGCAGTGGGCTCCTCGGGGGTCGTGCGCGCTGCTGCATCCACGCCAGGCGCACATGTGCACCAGACAACACTCACTGCGTTACACTGAGGCCAAGAAGGAGGAGAGCTCCTCCTTCTTAGGAGAGCTCTTGCTGTCACTCCTGTTGCACCCCCGTATGTGAGAGCCCTGCAAATCTCAAACTGCAGTGTGCAAGCCGTCTACGGGAGCCGAGAAGCCTCATTTTAGTTGGCGCAAAGTCCACGTGGCTTAAGAGCTCCAGAAGAAACTGCCCTGTGTGGGAGGCTGGGAAACCAAGAGGCCCCGGGGTCTGGCTGGGTCCGGTTTCAAGGCCAAGAGGAACAGCGCGCCTGGGCCTGGCAGTGGCGGCGGGGGACACTGGCCTGGCGTGGAGCTCAGCACCAGGCTCCCGCCGCCAGCTCTTTCTGGGCACAAAGGAGAGCTGTGGGGGCCCGAGGCAGCCGTGAGTCACCACGTGAGAAGATTTTATTTTCAACGTGTGGCAGTTTGGAAAGGTTCATGCCAAAATGGGGTAACTGGGTCCCCAGAATTCTTGCGTGTTGGCCATGTCATCTGTGGTGCGCCCGAAGCCCGAGGTTATTGCAGAGATCACCGGGAGCCAAACCAGTGTGTGAGGCGTGAACTCACCTAACACTTCAGACTCTGTGCTTCCTGTTTGACCTGGGACCGAAGGAGACCCGAGTGCTCCTTGTCCGTCGCTGTCAGTGCCATCTCTGGAAGCCTCTCCTAGTATGGAGGCACTGGGAGTTACCCCAGTGCCGGCTGTTCAGAGATTCATCCCCTGCCTTCGCCTCCTCCCACCCCCATGTTCCCAGGAAGAGACAGGACACGAGCCAAAGGTCCAGCACTTTATTAGTCACAGAGCACAGAGAGACCACAGCAAAGGAGAAGCCACCTGGACACAGCCTGCTAGCCAGGGAAATGGTGGCAGGGGACCCCAACATGATGGTTCAAAGCATATACATAGACCCCATTGGATTCCAGCTTCAGAGTTCCTTAGCTGTGTGACTTTAGGGGAAGGGTCCTAACCTCTCGTCTGTGTAAGGGAGCAAACGGTAGAATCCGCTGCAGTGAGGATGAGACAAAGTGTCACTATAGGCACGAGTCGGTGCTATCATTGCTATTGTTATGAGTATGTCTGCTCTCCAGTCAGGCCAGCACCAGGGTCTGCACACGATCAGGAAGAGGTCTCAGCTCATAAATGTCTGCAGTGTGGCATTAGGAACACAGCTACCTGGCCCCTGGGGATTTGGGGATCACATCCCTAAGTAAGGACCCTGGGGCCCCAGCAGTCACCATCTCCACTAACTCCATAAAAAGCACCACAAAGAGTTTGGGGGAAAGTTCTAGTTATGCACCTGGACCACTTCAGGGCTCTTGGTACTCGGTCAGTCAGCATTACCCATAGGCAGGCTTTGTTTCTAATTTATGTGGTCTTTCTTTTGGGTAAGCGATTGCTAAAGACCACTGAACTTGAAACCAGTTCCGATTCTGCCTTTTGCTGTCTGTGTGACCTTGTACTCCGCTGAACCTCAATCCTACTGACATTAGTTGAGGAGGACACCAGCCTTTGGAAGGAAAAGAGAGTTGGAAGCAGTGAAGAAGGCATTGCCTGTAATGAGCTCGGGCAGTCCCTGGCTGAAGAGAGGCCTGAGTCTGGTAACTAGGAGATGGTGCATGGAGTGGCCACAGTTCCTGCAATGGGTACAGCAACCACAAGGGGGCGTCCCGAGTCTTGTTTTCTCTACCTTGACAAAAAATTTTCCATTTTTCTGTGGCTGTATTCCCAATTGAGCAAAGATTTATGGTCTTTAGTTTACCTGGCTGATGTAATAAACTTTTTTTTCCTATCTTTTCGAGACAAGGACTTGCTGTGCCATCCAGGCTGGTCTTGAACTTGTGATCCTTCTGCCTCAGCCTTGAGTAGCTGGGATTGCAGACATGTACCACCATGCCTGGTTTAGTGATTTAATACAATTTTTAAATGAATTCATGTGCATGTTTTAGTTTCTCAGCAATGTGGATGTGATACTGTGCCCCCTTGTTACAAGGCCTACAGGGGAGGGGATGCTGGAGGGGGAGATGGGGGGGAATTATCCTGGTTCGGCCACTGCTCAGCTGTGTGGCTTTGGACGAGTTTCCCGAGCACGGACAGTGCCGAGGTCCCCTTGCTAGCCTCATGGAGATGTTCTGAAATGGACGCAGTGGAAAGAAAAGCAACCGAAAGGTCAAGCATATGGCTCGCGGCCCTCTTACCTCCAGGGCTCGGTCCTCCACTTGACCCTCATCCTGCGGGCAGAGCTGGGAGGGGGTGAGAGGAGTCCAGCTGCTAAACCGTGACCTCAAGAACAGTATTTCCAGGAATCCCCATCTTAGCATCCAAGGGATTCCTGGGAAAACTGGACCGTGAGGACAAGGTGGGAGAGTGGCCTTCAGCACCAAGGCCTGCCATGTCCCATGTCCCCAGGAGCCAGCTGGTGGGCTTCTTCTGTGGTCAGCCCCGTGGCAGCGGCTGGCGCAGGTGCCACACTCTCGGGATGTGGCTCGTTGCTCTGGTAAGAACAGGGGACCGGAATTTCGAGGACCCCGGAAAGTACCTTCTCCGTCACTGAGGCAGCCCTGTGAGACTGTTAATGAGAAGCCATCTGGGACCCCAGCCCCCAGGCCCTCCCCCAAATCCCCTCATACTTGTTTTGGCTCAAGTGTATGCCTGAGTCTCGAGACAGGGTGAATAGGGAAGATTTTTTTTTTTTTGGTACTAAGACGCAAACCCAGGGCCTACAGTCTTACAGTCTTAGCCCTGTTTTTGTTTTTCCTTTTAATCCAGGGTCTTGCTAAATCACTACCCAGACTGGGCTAGAGCTCTCGATTCTCTCTGGCATTGCACGTGTGTACCATTGCACTCGAGTTGGCAGCGTCCTCTGATGACCTCCAGCAAGTCATTTAAACCCTTGGCCTGTAAATGGGATGGCAGAGAATCTGTAGAACAGGTGGGTGAGCCCATAGCGTCAATGGAAGTATCTGGGACTGCTTTGGCCAACAGCAACCTGAGGCGTTAAGACAAGACCAGAGTGGGATTTGCTATGTTCTTTTCTGGCTCCCCATACAGTTCCATAACCATAGCAGTGGGTGAGTGCATGGGCCCAAAGGCAGACGGATTAGGGTCCATCCTGAGGTGAGTTGCTGCCCAGAGCCTCGGTTTGCTCCTCTGTCAAGTGGGCCCATTGCACTGCCTTCTTCCCCCAGTTGGTTGGGGGGTTAGACAACACTGCTCAGCCCAGCAGCTCTTTGTGCTGGTCACTGCTCATTGGAAGGAGCCACACCTAGGAGCTCAGAGAGGGAGCGCCCGCCTCAGAGCCCAGGGCTTTGCCTCTCCAGTTTAAAGCGTCTTTGGGAGCTGACTGATGTCCACCTGGGCTGTGCTTGGTTCTGAGTTGTTCACAGCGGCTCGCAGCTGCCCAGGACTCAGGCTGAGAAGGCTTCAGAGCTGCCTGGCCGTTAGAGGTGCCTGCCGTGGGCAGGAAGGAGGAAACAGAGGCAGGGGCTGAGTGCTGGCCGCCCTGGATGGCACAGCCCCTCATGTAACGGGGGACCCTCGGGCACAGAGCAGTCCGAGCAGCTTTGGTAGGTCTGGAGTCCAGGGCCCCGGCAGCGCAGAAAGCTGCACAGCTACGGAGCTCGGGGACAGCCCGCCCTGCCAGCCCCCAGGTCACCACTTACCGCGTCCAGGCCGAGGCTGCAGAACAAGTTCTCCCTTCCCGAGCTACAGTGCTTCATCTCAGACTCCCAACTGACCAGAGATGCAGCACTGCACCTCAGGCCGGGGACAGGGCCGCGCTGCTGGGCTGGCGGCCGGGCGCAGGCGGGACTCCTCCTGGCTCCCTCTTGGAGCACTGCCGCCACCCCAGCCGGCTTCAGGTCGTTGGCGGCCACTGGAGCTCGCTGGACCAGCCCCAACCTTCCCTTCCTTCCCATCCCTCGCCCTCCTCACAGCGCTGGGACAGAACCTGACCGTGAACTACAGGCACAAACTGAACATGCGCCCTAACTCCTGAGCTGCGTTCCCTGCTCCTCAAAGAGCTTTTAACATTACAAAGTTGTGCAACTGTTTCCACAAGTTAGGATAGTCTGTCACCCCCTACACGCCAAAAAACCCTCCTTCTGCTGCTAACTCCAACCCGAGCGGGACCATTTTCTGTCTCCACAGATTCATCTAGTCTGACCTCGCTTTTGGAGCCCATGGCCCCATCTTTATGCTTGGTGCAGCCAAACAGCGCCACCAGACTGGATTTGTGACCACCCAGCCCTTGCACCTACCTTTCTCCCGTGCTCTACTCCTCCCTTTTGACCAGCCACCCTCCCAGAGGGATTTTTCAAAACGGAAACAAAGACCTCGAATACAAATGTGGTCCTACCTGTTTCGGGTTTATAATCTCCAAAGGGCCCTCGCTGCCCGGGGCTCACTCTGAACCCTCACAGAGCTGGGAGGGGCAGCCCTGTGCCCTCTGCCTTCTCCTCTCAGGCCTCTGTCCCCACACTGGCTGCTCCAGCTGGTGAGCAGGCTTCCCTTCCTCCGGGGAGCCCCGGATGTGCACTGCCCCTTGGCTCCCCACGCCATCTCCTCCTGCGCTCAGAGGACCACACGGGGAAGCTGTCTGGCTCCTGTCAGCCTCATGACAGCCTGCTCCCTGATCCTGCCCATCTGCGACTTCTCTGCTTCTGTACTTTTTACAGTTACAGTCCCAGCTCCCCCACCCCCCCTTTTTTTTTTTTTTGGTTGTTGTTTTGTTTTTTGAGACAGAGTCTCATTAAATTTCTAGTCCTCTAAGATGGTCTTGAATTTGAGAGCCACCTGCCTCAGCCTCCCAGAGTTCTGGGATTACAGGTGTGTGTCACTGTCCCTGGTGGCACTTCACCACCCTGGAAATGCAGCTTTCACTTATGACCACCTCCTGTCACGGACTGACGGCCCATTCTTGAGGGAAAGGATTTGGTCAGCTTCCCTTCTCCCAGACATCAGGGGCGGGCAGTGTGGATCGTCCCTCAGTCTCAGTCTCTCTAGAATGAGGGTTATTCAGCTAGTTGTTTGGTTTTGGAGGTTTTAAAAATTATTTTTTATTTTTCTGATATAAGTCCTCGATATGTAATCCAGGCTGGCCTTAAACTCACTTTATAGCCTAGGCCTCAAACTCACGGTGAGCCTGCTGCCTCAGTCCCCCAGAGCTGGGGTTACGGGTGTGAGCCACCACGCCCTGCAGTGTACCTAGCTTTAACCTGGGGTGATCTCCAGTTTTCTGAGGACACAGCGCATATCCTGTTAATCTGTAGTCCCTGGATCTGGTGGACGGCTTTGCCACAGTGGTGGACACCTCGAGGACGCCATGATAGCAGACTGAATGTCCACGCAGACCGTGCTCATCCTTCTCTGGGCCTGGCTGGGGTGGGAGCGCCCCTCCCCCACTCCTCCTGCCTGCCAGCCCCCTGGGGCTCCCCAGAGGACACTCTCGCTTTGCGTCATGGCAGCTGTGTGGTGGCCTCGATGCCAGGGACCGTCAGTTTCAGAGATATCTGAAGGGCATGGGCAGCCCATCCTCAGGACTGGGAAAGAGAAACAAAACAAAACACAAAAAACACTTCCCATGACTGCCTGCAACAGGGTCTGATCTAAGGCTCAACCCAAACTGGGGTGGGGGGTCCTTCTCTAGTCTCTTGCTTGGGGCAGGTCCCTTCTGATGGTCTGCTGAAGGGACGGCTTGCCAAAGGTATTCTCAGTCAAAGAATGGTCTTCCTCTTGCAAAAACTCTTTTGCACACTTGCAGTTCCAGCACTCTGGGAGGCTGAGGCAGGAGGGCTACAAATTCGAGCCTAGCCTGGATGACTTAGCACAATACTCTGAAAAATAAAAAAAAGCTGGGGATGAACCCAGAGTGAAGTACCCCTTTCAAAAAGAAGGCAGAAGGGGAGGAGGGGAAGAGAAGAGAAAAAAATCTTCAAGCGTCCCTGGCCAGGGAGCAGTTCTAACCCCAGACTCCCGGGCCAGGGCCAGTGGCCACGCCCTCCCGCGGCTCCAGCTGCCAGCACCCTGGCAGAGGAGGCGCTCAGCCTGACCCTGGGCTGCGTTCTGGGAGTTGGTGGCCTCAGCATTAAGTCGCTTGGGAAGAGAGTGGCTCTGGTGTCCCCTGTGCTGTGCTTTTCATCCTGCTTTCCAGGGAGGAGGCTCAGCTTGGTCACCTGACCCCTTCCTGACTCCTCTGTCGCCGTCTGGGCTTCAGGCTCAGGGTCCTGCAAGCCACAGTGTCAGTTTAAAGCGTCATGACGTTGTTTCATTTCACTGCATTTGTTTTCAGTTTTGGACAGTGTTATGGTTTTCATTTCATAGTAACTGTTTCTCTTTAGGTACCCAAAGGACTCACCTTACATTTTTTTTCCAATTGGTACCAGGGATCGAACTCATGACCGTGTGCTTGCAAGGCAGGCGCTTATGCTGCTGAGCTAAAACCCTAGCCACACCTTACATTTCAAAACATTATGAGTGCATGCAAAAGTTAAAAAGGAGGCATCTGCAGGGCTGGGTTTGGGAAACAGGGTCCAGCGCCATCGAATCCCAACAGTCGGGGAGGTTGGAGTGCAGTTAGCTCCAGCCAGCCTGGCAGGGAAAAGGTGGTGCCCAGCTGCAGAGCGTTGCGGGCTGTGGAGGGCCGGGTCTAGTGCACCCGGGGGAAGGGTGAGTGCAGAGAGGCAGGTGACCCCAGGGTGCAGACAAGGGCGGCAGAGGCGGAGAAAGTGACCCTGACAGAAGCTGCCACTCCTCTGCAGCTTGGTGTCTGCCCCCGCCCTGGCTAGAAGCTGCCTGGTTCTGTGCCTTGGTTCTAGAATGATCACACGGGCAATGACTTCAGTGGAACCCACCCAGCGAATGTTTACTCGTGCTAATCCCGGTGGCCCCTTGAGGCTCCATGGTAGGGGCTTTCTGAGGGCACAGAGCAAACAGCCGGGCTAGGCTTTGCAATGCAGAGTGACCGACTCTACCAGCCCTTCACTAACTTTCACGCCCGGTCTCTCCGGCCTCAAGCAGTCCCCTGGGCCTTTGGGTTCAGGACAGGGTCTCATTATTGTACTTGTTCATTCGACAAACCAAGTACCTCCTCTGTGCCAGGGACATGGGGCTGAGCACTGATGCGGCCAGGCTGAGGGAGAAGGAAAATGCCCTGGTCGCACACCTGTTATCCCAGCACTCTAGGAAGCTGAGGCTAGAGGGTCGAAAATGTAAGGCCAGCCCAGGCAACTTAGCAAATTAACAAGATCCTGTCTCAAAATAAAAGTGAAAAGGGGCTGCAGATAGAGCTTAGTGTGGAAGCCCTGGGTTCAAACCCCAGTATCCAAAACAAACAAACAAACAAACAAACAAACATCAAAAAACGGGAGTTTTTCTGAGCAGGAAATGGGATAGACACAGACCCAAGTAGGACACAAAGAGCTCATGAAGGACTGATGAAGGCTTAGAAGATAAAGAGGCTCCTCTTCCAGGGGAGCTGGAAGCTTCTTGGAGGAGAGGAATGCAGCGGGCTGCGGGGAAGGAGTTATGGGCAAGGGCCCTGACCTGACTCTCTGGCGCTGGGGACACTTCCTTTGGGTCATGCATACTCGCTGGGATGGCAGGTGGCACTTGTCCCAACCCCTGCCGCCTTCCAGAGGGGGTCAATGTCATTGTGATTTCACTTACCCCACAAAGGCCCCTTCACACCCTGGAGCACCAGTCAGGAGCTGGGATAGCGGTCGGTGGGTCTGTCGGGAGGCCTGGGGTCTGTCGGGAGGCCTGGGGTCTGTCGGCAGTGGCGCTGTGGTTTATCAGCAGGGCGCCTTCCTCTTGGTTTTCTGCTTCCCCTTCTCTAAAGAAGGAGGCTGAACCAGGCTGATGTTTTACCTGGAGGTTCAGTGCAGGCTTCAGGCAGGCTGGGGGGCTGATCCCAGGGGGACAGCCATTTCCCCTCCCTCGCCCCATGTCTTCAGGAAATGTCGCCAGCAGGCCTGCTGGGGATTCTCTGTCTTCTGTCTGGACGCTCTGGAGGGGCGGGAGAAGGGGAGGCTGGAAGGAGAAATAAACAGTGGCTGTCTGGGGTTTCTCTCAGGCCAGGGTGAGCAGGCTTCTGGGCTCCTTCCCTTATATGGCAGGCTGCTCTGGGCTGGGAGCCCTCTGCAGCGCTCCCCACCTCCACTGCCACCCAGAGGGCTGGGGCCACCGCTGGTCCCCGGGACTCTGCTGCTGTGAGGCTGGGCAGGACCCAGGACATGTCCCACAAATCACCTGTACCAACCATCAACTGTCTTGGCCCCTGGCAGCTTGGGGGGAGGGAGTGGGACCAGGGCCAGGGAGGAAGGCACCCACCTGCTTCTGACCTAACTCCCAGTGCCTGCCGTGACTGGGCTGAGCCCCTTCCTCCCAAGTCTGTCTCTCCATCTACTGAGAGTGCAGACAACAGCGAGATGAGACCCACCAGCCTATGGGGCGAGAGCTTTCACAGAACCATTTTGCAGAAGGAGGAGAGGCGTGGGGAGCTGCTAAGTCATTGGGCCACAGTGGTCCACCTGGAGGGGGAGCAGGTCAGGGACCGGGCACTGGGCTGATTGCCCCTACTCCCCTTGCAGGAAGGAAGCATTTGATCCCTGCGCAGAAGAGACTTTGTAGGCGTCACCCCTGCAAAAGCCCAGGGGAGCACCAGTGACCCAGACCTGGTCCCCAGGAAGTGACTCCCATAAGCAAAAGAACAACGGGCGGTGGGTCTCTCGTCTCTGTGTCCTCATCTCTGGGCCTGGCACAGACTTGGGGCTCAGGAGAGGATGCTTGTGGTCACATCTGGATTATGTACAGTCTCCTACCTCCCAGCACATTTTGAGGGTTAAACCCTCAAAACACAACAGTGCACATGGAAGCATTGAGATGCCACCTTCACAATGGCCTCAGCTGTCTGCCCGCGGTTTCCTTCCTCTAAAGTGCCAGTGAATGCCATCCCCAGGCCGATGTCTGCTGAGCCGACCCTTCCCACTCAGCCCAGCCGTAGGGCCAAGAAGTGAGAGATGGGTACACGCACAGGGCCTGGGTCCTGCTGAGCCTCGGATGGTGCCCAAGACCCAGCCAGGCGTCAGTGACCATGGGAGAGGCCGGAGGAAGGAGGCGGAGCAGGGGAGTGGGGTGGGCTGGGAAGGCTCGGAAATTGCCTCACACAAGCGCTAACATCCTGTGTGCTCCGGAGGCGGCCCTGGAGCCTCCCTCCCTCCATCCATCACTGTGGCATCCTCTGGGACCCCGGCCCCTTCCTGGGGCGCAGGGCTGGGGCCGGGGCGGGATGGCTGTCAGTGTGGCCGAGGCTCTGCAGCTGGCAGCCCTGCAGGCCTGCTCAGCGTCCCAGCAGACAGGCGAGGGAGGAGGTGCCTGCAGCCCTTCTGATCCGATTTATTTAGGCCCGGTCTCTGGGGCTCATTTGCTGGAGAGCAAGGACCGGGTGTGTGCTGTGCCAGAGCGCACGTCTGCGTACACCGGGGCACACGGGGGGGGGGACAGGTGGGCCCCTTTATGTAAGGCAGGCCTGGGTCTTGTCCCATGTCCTTGGAGTGTCACTCCTTGCTGGAGTCTGCCTCCTCCTGTCTCCATCCCTCCGCTCACTTCCACACCTGTCTTCCTTTTTTCTGTCCATGGGAGATGTGGCACCTGAGCGTCCCTCTGCTGCTGCCTGAACCAAGGGCTCCGGTGGGTCCCTTCACTTCCTAGGCCTTAGTTTCCCCAGCTGCCTCTCCCTGCCCTCTGCCAGGAGCATGAAGGTGCCCACAGTTGGCAAGTGTGGGTGGGTGGGCAGTAAATGCCGCTGCTGCTGTCTCTTGAGCTTGCAGTGCACCTGGGAGACAGCCCAGCTTTGAGAGCCTTTCCACGGCAGAGGGAGACTGTTGATTACCACCAGGCTCAGAGAGGCTCAGTGACTTACCCAAAGTCACACAACCCCGGGACCTCCTGCCTCTGGAGCCTGGTCCTGTTCACTCTTTCTAGGGAAGATTGCTACGGTTCCTACATCTTCCCCTAAACCCCATTCATCAGTCACACAGGCTTGCATTTGGCTACTGCATAGGGAGAATGGGTGGATTCTCAGCTCCTGGTCAGTTCTCCCTTCTTTGACTCCATTGCTCAGACCCCAAAGGCCAAGAATTGTGCACCCTGCCACCATTCAACCAGGGCCTTCTTTGACCGAGTGCTGCCCCTTGCTGTGCTGAGGCTTAGTGAGGGTCAGCACAGGTGGGGGGGTCCCTGGGTCCCAGGTACTCCAGAGGAGCCACACGCAGGACGCATGTGTGGAGAAACTGGGGGACACTCACAGTTCTGCTGCCAGGACTGCCTGCTACCTGCTCCCTCTGGTCCCGGGAGGTTCTTTCTTGGGCTTCTGCTTTTCCCTCCAGCCCATGTCCTTCCCTGCAAGGAACAAAGACCCGGCCTGTCGGAGGAGGCTGGGCTGCCTCTGGCCAGCGCCCTGGGGACCTTGCTGGGGCTGCCAGGCTTGGAGAGACTGTTGGAAGCAGACTTTGAAGCCAGAGCAACCATTGATGAACCAGTGTGGCTTTCAGGGGGGTCTTGGATCTAGCTAGCAGCAGGAACTCATGTCTACAGAACCCACCCAGAGGGGAATTTCCCACCTCTAGCCTTACGCATAAGAAAGGAGCCATGTAGGGGCCAAGGAAGCCTGGGAACACGCATGGCTGTCTCCTGCTGCAGACCACTCCTGGTAAGTCTGGGGTGCTGTCAGTCACCTGGGCACCCCGGCCCAGGCTCAGAGAGGCTGTGCGTTTTGCCTTTGCTGACTGGGATCACCTGGTGAGAAGTTCCCAAGCAGGCTGGGACCCGCTGCCCTGAGCTCGGGCACGGTCTGCCTGGGTGGCTGTGAAACAATGCCCACATTGTCGCGGTCCCCGCAGAAGCCTAGTGGGCTTTCTTGTCCTTGCGGGAATGGGGAAGGGCCACATCTGTGAGCCAGATGGCCCGCAGTGGGGGCGGAGGGAGGCAGGGCTCTGAGCAAGCCCAGCACCCACGCTTACACCTGGTTGCTGCTGAAGGGGCCGCCTGGCCACCACCTCCGCCTCCAGGAATATGTGGGTGCAGCCTTCCTCGACGAGGCCTCCAGCACCCCGTTTCCACCTTAGACGTGGAAAGAGTAAAGAAGACGAGCCCTGCCCACACCTCTCTAGCTCTTACTGGCTGTGTGATCTAGGATCAGGGTCTTCACTCATCTGGGCCTTGACCTTGGACCTCACCCTTGTTTGTGGAGGTCCAACGTGGGGAGGTCAAGAGCGGGCAGACCACAGCGTGTAATGAACAAGCCCAGAACCAGTGGCCACAGCTCGGGATAGGAGTGGGGAGGAGTGAGGAGGCCGGCGAAGGTCTGCAGAGGCATCGAGACACAAAGCAGAAGCCGCTGTGGGAGCCGCTGCCTGGGCCCCTCCGCGTGTCCCCTCCTTTTGTCCCCTATGTGCACCGCTTCCCTGGGCCTCTGCTCCCAGTGTGTCCCCTGCCTGTCACCCACATGGAGTCAGCAGCCTCACACACTCCCCACTTCCTCCCCAGAGAAGGGCACCTGGGCCTTAGGAGCAAACCCTGGGAACGCAGTTTAAGACCAAAACCAGTTGGAGCAGAGAAGAGAGAAGTGGGGGAAAGAAGAGGGGCCCCAGGCCAAGTCTCAGGAGCCCAGCCCCTGGGAGGTACCTGGGTTGGGGCCTGGAGGCAAGCAGTCCTGCCCCTGCCATTCCTGTCACCCTGGCCCCCTGGGAAGGTCCCAGATCTGGAGCCTCTGTACCAGGCGCCTGGGGACCCACCGTAGTCATAGCCACCACTGATGCCCACTGGGACTTCGGAATCAGCTCCGGGCTATGGCCTCCTCCCTGACTCAGGGGCTCATGCGTTGGGTACCGCTCGAGCCTCACCTTCCAGAGGAGGAAACGAGGGTCTCAGGGCTCGCAGTGCTACTGCGTGTGAGACCAGGACGGGCCCGGGCCACTCGGCACGCACTTTCATGGCTCCCGGGGAGCCCAGACTACTTGTGGATTATTTTTATTTTTAATTGATGTGTGCGTGTTACTGGGAATTGAACCCAGGGCCCTCCACCACTCAGCTACCTCCCAAGCCCTTTCTTGAAATTTTGTTTTGTATCTCACCGTGTCATCCAGGCTAGCCTTGGACTTTCAATCCTCCTGCTTCAGCCTCCCAGGTAGCTGCAGTTACAGCTGTATGCCCGTGTGTCTGGACCGTGGTACCACTTTTGGAGTGACAACCCAAGTCAGTGTCTAATGGCGCTCTCCAGATGTGAAAAGGGGTTGTGAAAAGAGAAAGCATTTTCAGCCTAAGCAGAAGCCAGCGGGGCCTTGGCAAGGGCCACATGACGCTAGCATCACGGGAGTTTCTTATTTTGGGTGCTCTTCTGCCTCTGCCACAGTATCCTTCCCTTACCTGCTGCCCACTGGATACAAAGCAACACGACCTAAAGCTCTCACCACAATAAAGGAGTTGTTCTGCTTTCTGTCCTGTCTGCTTTGCAAAGAGCGGGGAGCTCCAGGATTTGGGGGGCTTTGCTGGGCTCAGTGATACTCGCTGGGTGAAACGAATCTTGGGTTCTTCTGGAGTGTGTCAGGTGGAAAGGCCACCAGGTCTCCCGCAGACACGGACACTGTGTGACCACGGACAAGGGCCTCAGGGTCTGCCTGTGTGTGATGTGGTGGGGAGAGGACTGACCCTGTGGGGCGTCCAGGCCCTCCCTGGTCAGACCCCACCCTCATCCCACTTCCCGTTGCTCAGCCCAAAGCTGAGCCCTGGTGACCGGGACCAGCTGAGATCTCTGCACCAGGACCTGGGGACTTAGAGCTCTCGCACTGCGAGCATCCTTGGCGCATAGCCCTCGTTCCCTGAGCAAAGGGAGCACGGAGAGGAGACGCGACAAATTCCCAGGGCTTCCTGTGCGCCGAGGCCCGCTGGTCCTCCAGTAGATGTCCTGACCTCCTCCACCCACCGAGGGACCCTAATGGGTCAGATGTTAACCCAGGGCCTCCCGAGGAAGGTGGGAAGGAGAGGGCCTTTAAGTTCTTTTGGCTTTGAAGATGGAATAATCGTGACTTCCTTCTCCAAATAACTTTTGGCCCTTCCTAGAACCAGATGGCGGATGTTTGGAACTTATGTTGTAAATAGTGTTTGAGAAGCGGGTGGGGGTGCAGATGTGTTACTTTCTCCAACCACCAGAGAGGAGATCTGAAGGAGGGAAGTGGGGGAGGGAGGCTGGCCAGGGAGAGGTTTGAGGAGAAGGGAGCGGGTAGGAAGGGAGGAAAGACAGGAGAGGTGCCGGAGAGGGAAAGAAAAGTGCAGAGACACTGCTGGAGGGAGCCAGGTGGCCAGGGGTGGGCGGAGGGTGACAGGGGCAAGGAGGAGGGCAGAGGTGGGGAGGGGGCTCTGGGGTGCAAGCACAGATGAGCTGCATCTTGAATCCAGAGCAAACCCTTGAGTTTTCTAAATATAGCTTAGCCTTTCCCCCAGCAGGGCTGGCAGCAGGGAGCGGGGAGGCACACTTGCCCTTTTATGGTAAGAAAATCCCAGATCCTCAGAGGGGAGCTGGGCTGGGGCCTGTACCTCTGGATGCAGCCCAGCCTGGGGTCTGGGGAGGGACTGGGCTGGGTGGGATTTCTAGGCCGGGGTCCTCTACGTCTGGGCAGAACAGGCCAAGGCAGAGGCAGCAGGGGCCACTCAGGAAAGCCCTGCAGTCCTGGAGGAGCCCTAGTACTGGGCAGAAGAGCTCATAGAGACACTTGGTGCGGCCTGTTCTGCTGTTTTACTGAAGAGGAAACCCAGACAGCAAGAGAGAGGTGGTAGCTCCTCAAACAGGATTCGACCCAGCAGGGTAAATTAGCGGCTACATCTGCTTGTGATGGCGTTTGCATCCGTACTCCAGAGGGCAGTGTGGTCACTAGAAAACGCACTGTGTGGCCCTCAGGAGACCCAACAATCAACGTCCCTTGTAGGTATAACTTGCTGTGTGACACAGTCTGCTCATCCTCTCTTATCTCAGCTTCTCTCTCTGGGGAGCTCTTACAAGGTTGCCCAGGTTTTCATCTCTTTGGGAATTTAGAGCTGGAAAGCAAAACTTGGGCTCGCAGAACGTGTAGGCTGCTGTTCACTTCCTGTGCCTGGCTCACTTCCTGTGCCAAGCCGGGTAGGTAAAACCTCAGACGCTTGGAGACAGATACACAGGAGGGCCCACGAGACACTGGAGACAGACTGTGACTCAAATCCCCAGCTTCTCTAGCTCTCCCGGTCCTGCATCCTCATCTGACACGTTGAGGCCAGGGGTCATGTCCAAGGTCATCTGGAGACTTGCGGCAGGGCCAGGAACAGAAGCCAGGGTCTCCTGCCCCAGCCTTGGGCTCTCTCCTGTGCTGGTGGCCTACCACCTGCAGCTGCGGACTGTCTCTGGTCACACAAAGGGGCACCATGGGCAGAGCAGCCCAAACTGCAGGCTGGTACCTTCCACCACCCCCGGCCCAGTGCCTGGCGGAAACCGCCTCCCTGATTCCCTGCCCTGGGAGGTGAGGAACATGCCACTGCCTAGAAGGCAGAGAGGAAGGGAAGGACATAGCCACACTGGCTGGGCCATTCGGGCAAGCCTTTCCCCACCGCCAGGCCTCAGTTTCTTGTCTATGATGTGAGGACAGAGGCTCAGATGCACTCTGAGGCCCTTTCAGCTCTGGAAGAACTAAGATGCCATGAGTTTAGGACTGAATACCAGGAGCATTTGTTAAGCATCTACCAGGTCCCCAGGGTGAATGTCACAGAGACAGCAGCTTGCTTTAGCTTCATACCCAGTAAAGGCAGGGACTCCCTGAACCCTCATTCCCAGGACTGTCTCTCTTCTGTCTCTATGCTAGGGTCCCTGACTGACTGTCTGAGCCCAGCTTGAACCTGGGCTCAGGTAATGCTGGCCACAGGTGTCCAGGGCCGCCTGTTAGCCTGCTCAGGGTTCATGCTCACTTCCCTGGGACCCTAACCAGGCCTGGCTGCCCCTCGACTTGTCTCACATTACTCTTCACCTCCCTGGGCCCTGGAAAGCAAAAGAGACCCCCGAATCAGCATCTCACCCCAGTCTGCTGTCTTTTGTGACTCATCCATCGAGGACAGCTACTTTCTTTTTCCAGCCTCCTGTGACACCCCTCCCACTGCTGGGGGAAAAGATGCAACAGAAGAGGAAGTGGGGGGGGTAAAGCATCTCGGTTCTAAATTAGAAGCTGTCCAGTGACCCTCCTGGAATTTCCACACAGACTCTCTGGAGCGTGTGAACGGGGCATCAGGAACTCAGCCTGCTCGGCCTCATTCCTGCAGGGCGGAAGGCCATGGACTGAATGGTCCCCTGGGACCTCCATCTCACAGTCAGACCCCAGGTCTCTCTGTTCAGCCCCAGGCTCCCCTGGGAAGGGCAGAAGGCAACAGCGAGGTGGCAGGAAGTGGGAGGTAGGAGGCCAAGGGGCCTCTGGGCAAAGTTGGGGCAGAACTGACGTCAAACATCTGGCTGGAATCTGACATGCAGGCTGAGGAGGAGTTTAGCACCATAACCATCCCACCATCCCACGTGATGTGCCGGGCTGGTGGTGGGAAAGGCCACAAGGCTGCTGATGCCTGTCTTCTCACTATGGCACCTCTGTGAGTCTTGTGCACTATCCACGATAGAGAGCTCACCACTTCCACGTCACCCTGTCTCCCCCGCTCCGCTGCATAGGCTGTTGGAGGCTCCTTACTGAGGCCCAGCTACCTGCCTTGCTGGGTCCTCACCAGGGCCGCAGACTGCCTCAGAAGGCTGTGAGAGGTAGGAAGTTGGTGACTGCAGCCCTTGGGCTTCCGTTTCCTCCTGACTGCATGGTCTCTTCTGCCTATACTGGCATCTAGAATTACCCAATGTCCAGATTCTCTGGTCTCCTGTGCGTGGGGCTCTTGGCTGGTGGTATTCTCAGAGAAAGGAGCCAAATAGGCTAAAGAAAAGGACTGAAAGATGCCAACTGAAAGAGACTAAAAGAGAACTTCCTGCAACTCCTTCTTCCTCTTCCTCCTCTTCCTTCTTCATGGCACTGGAGATCGAACCCAGGGTTCTTGCCCTAAGATACATCGTCAGCCCATTTTATTTTATTATTTTTTTTATTTTTGAGACAAGGTCTGGTCACTTTGCTAAGTTGCTCAGGCCTTGCTTGAACTCTTGATTCTCCTGCCTCAGCCTCTCACAGTGCTAGCACTGCCGACACACATCCCCAAATTTAGCTTTGCCCAACTTCTGAGGCTTTGGTTTCCAGTTGTTTAAGCCACTCCACAACCCAGGCCTCTAGCATTTTGTCAACCTCTAACTTCGTCGAGCTTAAGACCAACACCGGGCCCCAGCCAATGGGCTTCTGCATCGCCTTCTGGCAGACGTCTTTGCAGTCTTCCATTTCCACCTCTGCTGTTACACTCCTGGCCTCCACCAGCACTCATAGCATGACCTAGGCTACCCCTGTTCCATCCCAAGCAGTGGGCCTCAGGCCTGAAGGGCTGCGGGGGCACTTCCTCAAGTGTGCGGGCTGCAGAGGAGACGGGTCTCGCCTGCCTCCGTCTCTCTGCCTGTCTTGTTCATTTATCTCAGTGGCTAGCTTCAGACTCTTGGGGGTTGCTGGTCACGTGTCCAAGATCTGGCAGTCTCTAAGAATGCTGACCAGAGCCCAGCAGCACAGTCCAGGGTGGTGTCCCGGTCACTGTGGGTGCCACTGTGAGGCCAGGAGCTGCCTTCTGGAGACTCTGCCCTATCCCAGAAGGAAGTAGAGGAGATAAGGGTCAGAAGTCAGTGGCAGCTGGGCAAATTCACCATTAACCCTGTGGGTCCAGTGTGCTCCAGGCCAGAGTTTCTTTACCTCTCTGAAGCACAGCTCTGGTCCAAGGAGGGGTCTCTGAGTTTAGGGGTCTAGGCTTACAGCGGGGTAGGATTCAGGGAGGGGCCCAATTGTGGCTGCTGCCCCGGTCTTGATCTAGTCCACTGCCCCGATAGGTTAGGGAGGTGACAAAGGGGATCGAAGGGCCGATGAGGCTCCAAGTGGATGTGGCCCACCCTAGCAGCACGCTGATTCACAGCCAAGGCAGCTGAGGCACAGGGTGTCTGTGCAGGTTGCCCGAGGCCCCACAGCTGCGGGGAGGCACATGCCGGATTCAACCCAGCCTCCCACCTGGCACCTTTGGTGCACAGCAACTTAGCCCCACTCCTACGGCACAGCTGGGTGTCCACCTGCTTCCGTCACTGCAACACACAGGGACCCCCGGCTCCGGAGTCAGGCTTCCCTCCTTGGCTAACAAGAACAAAGCCCGGATGGTTCCAGCCTGCAGTCCTGAAAAGTGGGCATCCGGACTGTGCAATGGGCATGGTTGGAACTGGAGAAAAGGCTTCTGTGGGGAAGCACTGCTGCCAACAGGCCTCTTTTGCAAGCAGGGAGTGGCTGTCTCGAGGCTCCGGTGATGTGTGGTGAGGCCAGGCTGATGACCCCATGGGGCCTGTCTAGACAGGCTGTTTGCTGCGGTGGCAGCCATGGCAGGCTCTCCCCCCAACTGCTGCAGCTCCCCACCCCAGGCAGTGCTGATCGGACTGTGGCAACGTACACTGCTTGCCTAGAGGGGCCACATGAGTTGGGTCTACTCCCACTCCGAGGCCCACAAAGTGTCCAGGGTTCAGTGTGCTTAGCTATTTGGCACACATGAGGCAGATTCTTAGACGCCCACTGGTCAAGAGCACAGGCTCTTGCAGAATACACGCATGCGTTTTTTTTCTTTCTCCCTTCCTCTTAGGGGATGGGTGCTAGCAATGGAGTGCAGAGCCTGGCTCATCCTACGTTAAACGCTCTACCATGGAGCTACCCCCAACCTCTCTCCTGACAGCGTTTACTAGGGAAATGTGACACATGAAATACAGGGGCAACACACACTTCCTAGGAACTCTCACTGTCCTCAGTGTGCTCAGGAGGACGGGAATGCCCACGGACTGCTGGGGAGAGGGAGGCGGCTCACTTAGCCTCTGCAGAAAATAATCAGGTAGCTGTTTCCTGCGCATACCCAGCAGTTCCTTCTGGGTACAAATCCCAGAATGTCTGGCTTCGGTGAACTGGGAGATGAACACAAACAGGGACAGAATACAACTAGAAATGCCTTTATCATGGCTCTTTGAACAACCAGAGGCCCTGAGCTCATGGACTGTTCTGTTGGACCACAGCAGGAGGAGGCAGAGCTCAGCATAGCCCAGTGTGAGGACCCCAGAGACCCTCTCAGGGAGCCCCTGGAGGTCCAGGGCAGTGGCACCCCAGGCCTTGAACTTTCCATTCCTCAAGGCTTTGTGCATTCAATCTGCTCTTCCCCAGACGTGGCCCAGCAGGAAAAGGTGGCTTCTGCCCTCAGGGCTGCGGTGCGGCCCGAGGGACTGATGACCAGCAAGGGCAGCAGACCAAGTGGCTGAAGGAGAGCAGTGGCCTTGGTGTAAGAGGCCGGGGTTAAGCACTGGGTGTCCCTCTCTGCCTCAGTCTCCTCTAGAAGGTGAGGTGGGCTTGCTTAGCACTGTGCCTGCCTGGAGACCCAGAACAGGCAGGAGGTGGGCATAGGGGTCACATTCCCCCTGCTGCATTCCACCTGTGTGACCCGCGGGCGGCAAGCTGCAGCAGCTGTGACATGCGGAGGATGATGGGACCATGCTCATCCCACTTTCAGTAATCCTGAGAGTTTCAACCAGTACACAAATGGTACAGCCTAGTATCTGGCTGCTGAGAAGTTTCCCATACATATTTTGTCCCCTTCTACTGGGGACATAGAAGGTTCCTCAGGAATTCTAGGGTAGGGAAGGGCAGGACAGCAGGCGGGAGACTCCTGGGGGAGAGAGCGGCTGGGCAGCCAGCACACACCGCGTCTAAGCCTAACAATTCATGAGCCGTGTGGTCTCAGGCAAGCTAGTTCATGTCTCTGTGTCCCCAGTATCTCATCTGAGCAATGGGGGTACTTGAACCTACCTCACAGGGTTTCTGGGGATTAAATTAATTTATTCAATGAAGGCATTGTGCAGCTCAGGACCTCCTTGTGCCTTGCAGAAGAATGCCACACTTAAGGAGAAGAATGCTCCTTAATTGTACCACCTCCAGGGGCTCCTTGCAGGGCAGTGGTGCACGTTCTGTTCTCTCTGCTATCAGCTCACGGTGGACCCTTGGGTGCTTCAGCTGCCTGGGGCCTGTGGGGACCTGAACTCCCAGAATCCCCCAGAACTATTGCACAACAGCCTGAGGAGGCAGAGCCCAGAACAGGCTTGGGCCTGAAGCGTGTGAAGCTTGGGCCTGAGCTGCCACTGCCCTGGGCCCCAAAGGGCTCCTGCTGTCCTGCAGAACTCCCAGAACCTCCATGAGCCAAGCCAGGACAGGTCCCGGGGCCTCGGCTGTGAATTCTCCGGCCCTGCCTGGGCTCCCTGTTGGGGTGATGTGCATTGCTCAGACCCTCACTGCAGAGACACCTGCTGCACACTTGCGTGCAGGGACAGGGCCACACTTGGCTCCTGAGAGTCTCACTCTGATTGCTCTTCACCCCCCTCTACACTTCCAGAGTCACCTGGCCTCCTGCTGTGGGAGCTGGTCCTTGCCTCAGTGGCCCCATTGTTCCATGCCTCGGTCTCATTGCTCCTTCTCTATAAACATGGCTACTGTCACCTTGCCCCACAAGAAGGATGGGGCCTCTCTGTCCTGTCACTCCATCTTGCTCTCAGAGGAACATGTCCTGTGCTCCTCATGACAGCCATGATAGGTGAAAGCCAGGACTGTTACCTGTTCCACAGAAGAGGAAGTTGAGGCTCAGATGGCAGGTGACTTGTCCAGGGTCACTCTGCTACTAAGTAAACAAGCCAGGATGGAACACCATTAGCTGGGTTCCAGGGCCTCTCGGGTTATTAAAATCTTGGGCTTTGTGTGCCCAGAAACAAGTCCTAGACAGCCCAGCACTGGAGGACCGCACTCCAATCTGGGCCTAGATACGGCCAGCGTGTGTTCAGAGGAGGCTGTGCAGACACTGCCCATGTGTCCCTGTATCGCCATGCTGAGCCCCTGCCAGCTCTGCTGCACCAGTTGCTGCCTTTCTCTGAGGGGGTCAGGACCACACATCACCTGCCCACAGCCCCTCCTGCCTCAAGGTCCAGCGGCCCTGTGTTGCTGAGTCCAGCGATCAGCCCACCTGAGGCTGAGTCCTGGGGAAGTCGCTGTCCTGTGGCCTCAGACAGTCACCTTGCAGCCACTTTCCTTTACTTCACACTCAGCCTCCAAAAACCCTGGGGCTTGGGACCTTCTGAGCCCTGGATCACAGGGCAGGCTCCGCTCAGGGGCCTTGGGGGTGACTTTGGAACCCTGGCTGCCGTAGGCTCAGCAGGTTCAGAAGCCATATCTGCATGGAGACCGTTTTGTCCAGTGGCTTCCTTGCACAGATGAAACACCGGGGAGGTGGGGACAGTGTTTGTCCAAGGCCCCAGAGCGAGGCACCGAGGGCAGAGCTGGGCTGCACCCGCGCCCACCGCTCCACGCACACTGCCGCAGCGCCCGTGTTCGCCTCTGCTCCCCTGTGGAGTCCGTGCTCACAGCGTTCCCTCCAGCTACGCCTCATGAAGCTATCATTTGAAAACTATTCTCCTTACTGGGAGCCCCAGACTCTGAGAACTGAAATCAAAACCTCCCACAAGAAGGAAGAGCACTGGCCATGCAGAATCCCAGACCCGGGCACAGAGGATGAGTTTGGGGCATCACCTCTGTCCACTCCCCTGCCCCTGTCCACTCCTCCGCCCCTGCTTCCTCTGCACAACGCAGAGTCCTGGCAGCCAGCGGAACTGCAGATTAGAGCCCACCAGGCTTAGAGATCACCGAATCCAACCCCTGTACAGACAGGAAAACTGAGGCCAGAGAGGCAGGAGGCGCCGAGCGGTTAGCCAGAAAACAAGGACAAGACCTCCAGACGCGGCCTCCTGGGGAGGACGCACGGTGCCGGCCACGCCTGCGTCTTGGCTCATTCTTACCTCGCCTGGAGTCTGGTCCAGGTGTGGCTCCTTGGGCCTGACGATGGGGGGCCAGCCTGTGTGGGGAATGGTTGGGGGTGTCACTGCTTCGCAAT
>PVJX010030824.1:0-21724 GCA_004027295.1 Dolichotis patagonum
TGCCAGTTATTGCAGACGGATCAGGCCTGAAATCTCCCAAATGAGTGGATGGCAAAGACTTAAATAAAAGAGACAAGAGATATGATTTTAGGGCTCCAGGAGGATCAAAACCCTCTAATAGAACTTGAGATTCTCTGGGAGCTGAGACCAAGAACTTCTCTGGTCAACCCATATTTATTTGGTTCACAAACAAAGGAAACGGATACTAAGGCAAGCCCAGGAATTAAGCAGAACCTTGGCAGTCAGTTCAAAGACTTCTCCAAGTAGTAAATTTTGCTAATTAAAAGATCTTATGTGTAAGGTTGTCAGCTTTATTGCTGTGGAGTAGGGGTGTCAGCAGCCCCATGTCCTTGATTGCCTCTGCTGTGGTTATCTTGACTTCAGAGCACCATGCATATGCTTTTTTCCACTGCACCCAGAACTTTCTGTGTCCAGCAACTTAACCCTGCACTATCCAGCCTCCAGTACTTTCCTAGTCAGGAAAGAGCATCTTGGCAGGCATAAACTGGACCCAGAGTGTCTACCAGTACATACAAGTTTCCTGTAACATATACACATGGTCAAAGTTGGACATTTAAGTGTTAGGCTACCAGGATAAAGAATATCCTGTGCAAGGCAAACTAAATATTCATGATCAAATACAGGGAGCTCTACCAGGGCAGGTCTAGAGTTTCTAACTCCTCTTGTGAAAGGGACCTCAAGACTAAATTAAAAGAAATATGGCAACCTATTAAGAAGCAACTGGAAGAACCCTGATCTTCAAGTTCCACAGGTTGGAAAAGTTACTGGTATGGAGACAACAGCTAAGCTCTCAGGCTTGTTGGTCCATAGGTAGATGCAATGTCACAAACGAAGGCAGGTAAACCCTGCACTCCCTGCCATAGGAGATGATAAGAGGAAAAATGAAAAGGAAGAGAAGAGCTGAGATTTGTATAACAATATCCAAAAGGGGTTGATGCAAACCCCAAGGACCAGAGGCACTGAGATGGAACAAGGTAGCATTGTTAAGGGGATAGAGAGAGATAGAGGCTCTATCTCTTGTACTTCTGGCTCTCCCAAGTAGTTCCCATTAGTAGTGAGAGACTAATATACAAATGAATGATGGCCAGCCCATACAGAAAACCAGAACTTTGACTCAGAGCCTACAACCACCTGCCCAGGAAACCATTCTCTTTATCTACAATAAACAATTCAGGAAGCCAGCCTGCTATAAATTACACTTGCATAGATCTAGGTTACTGTCTTTAGCAACAATCAAGAAATCTAAACAATAACTTCTGCAACCATTAGCACAAAACGGCCCCAACTTGATTAATAACTGACAGCTACACTGATTTTTGTCCCCACTTCCAACCCCAAACCAACCAGATAAACCCTTGGCTGTGGTCTGAATGTGTTCCAACATCCATGCCTTAGAAACTTAATCTCCAGTGCAATCGTGTTTTGAGATGGTGATCAGGTCATGGGAGCTCTGTCTTCTTGAATGGATTAATGAATGTGTTTGTTATAAAGATGAGTTTGGCCCTCTCTTGTTCTCATTCTTTTCACCCTCTCACTTTTCTCTATGAGACAATACAGCAAGAAGGCCCTGGCTAGACTTTAATCTTGAACTTTCCAGCCCTGAGAATGTGATAAATTTATTTTCTTTATGAATTACCCAGTCTGCACTATTCTGTAATAGTAACAGAAAACAAACTAAGCATGTATACCATGGTTGCTTCTACTTAGCCCACTCCAGCTTCCCCATGCCAACAGTCACTAGTCACGGGAGACCGGAAGCCATCCTTTCTCTTTGATTCAGCGTTATCTTCTGCCTACCTTTGAATCTTTGCCAAAAAACAAGTGACAGTGGTTGACTCCCTCACTGGAGAAAGCTTAGAATAAAGAGTCATTGCTTTTCTTATTTGGTTGTGCTTCAGTTGTTTCTATAGCAGAGAAGTTTAGAAAGGAGCCACTTGGTATAACATGGACAAACTAAGCTTGGGAACAGAATGAGGAATTAGAGTAATATTTGAAATGGCTACTACTGAGAGCATCCAGAGACAACCTTGACTGAGGTTTCTCAGCCTTGACTGAGTGAGAGATTAAACATGTATTCCCCCTGCTGTGAATAACTAAATTCCAGTGGGGAAAGCAATCAGGTGGCCAAGAATTGGTGTGGAGACCACAGAATAAATATAACCCTGAACTTTTTCCATCTTCCAAGAAGATATGTAAGTCACATCATTTTTGCTGTACATCAGATGCCATCATGATGAAGGGCCACAAAGAATGGAAGTGTGAAAAACTGAAGTGATGAGGGTATTTTTACATAGACTGAGTGTTATAATCAGGGTTTGCAACAGAACTGATTATTAAATCAGCACACATTATTGATAGGATTATTTTATAATATTCACCCAAAAAGTCACATAAAGAAGAATGAAAGATCTGTTCATGTACTAGAGACCCGAAGAATCCAGCTGAAGTCCTGGATCCCACAGCAATGCCTTACATGAGTCTAGCTGGAGCCCTAGAGCCCACAGCAATGCCTGTATCAAGGATCTGCACTGGGAAGGCTCAAAAGCCAGTAGGGGAAGCTAGAAAGGCTGAGGGATCAGCACTGGATCCAGGAAACAATGTTCAAGATAAGGACCAGATCTCCCTCAAAGAGAACCGCAGCCATCCCCAGTGACAGCCAGGACCCACGCTCCTCCAACGATGAGAACAGTTGGAGTTCATATCAGTAAGATCAGCCATGGAAACCTTTTCCAGGAAAATCAACACCATGCAATCTTCCCCTCTGTTCTCCTTTTACACCACTGGCAATAATCCTTAGGTAGGTCTTCCATGCCCAGAACCACACTGACTCAGTTCAGCTGTGTATTCCCACTTAAATGGACCATTAGTTAATCTACCATACTGAATGTTCGCCAAAGGAACTGTTTAAATTACTAAATCACTGGCCTTGTTGTTATTCCCCACTAATTTCTCCAACCAGAAGAGCAAATCAATTACAGACAAAATATTAAAACCACATTACCTTTGGATATTGAAGTTAAGAAAATTTTGCAACCCAACAAGGACAGAAACTAACGTATTTCCTTATTCGTGTGCTAAACAATTCTGGGATAAAGCTTGATTTCCTGGTTTCCAGTCAAACAATGCTGGAACCAGGCAAAAATAGGATAGTTATTTGCTTCAATAAATGTTTGTTCTTGGAAAATTAGACTAGAATTCCTAAAATAGCTGAGTTACCAAGTTTAATAAGTCGATCATCAAAGCTCGCTTTTAAACTTTCACCTTGCTAGGCCTACCAATCGAAAGCTATTGTGTTATAAATTCTGATCAAACCCAACCTCTTCCGTGCCATGCAAGACCCAGCTACATGTCACCTGGCCCAGCCCTTACTAATCCTCCACTGACTTCTGTCTTCTGAGAAACCAACTTATTCTATGATGCCAGGCAATCTTCTCCCTCGTCACAATAACTCTAAAATATCTGGACCTGCTTAACTAACATTCATTTCTGGAAGTCCTGCTGGATATCCAATGTCTAGTACCCACTACATTTTAAATTGTATGGTCTGGCTATGGAAGGCTGGAGGAAAACAGTGATAAGCAAGTTAGGCACATCCCCACAGGAAATGGATGGCTCTTTTTGAATGAGCATGGCCACAACTCAGGAGGCCAAAGGTTAGAAGCAAATCCACATCCGAAGCAGTAAACACACACTTGAATAGCAAACATACAGGGAATTTCTAAACACGGAGGAGGCTGACTGCACCCCTCTTACTCTCAGTCATTCCCTGCATACATACACACACACGCGCACACACACATGCGCGCACACACACACACACACAAAAGGCAACAATTAAATTTAAGAGGAAATAGTAGAATAAAGTATATCAAATAGCTACAGAAGTGTACACGCTAACATAGTCAGTAATTGGAAACACACAATTAAGGGGCTGATTTCATATCTTGCATTAAATTGACCTAGTGTCTTGATAAGAAGAGAAAAAAGAAGAAATGAAGGGAAAGGTGGAAGAGGAGAAAGAGGTGGAAAAGGAGGAAAAGGTCTTAATTTTCCTAAAGCTCTAAGAACTCTATAACTTTATACTCACCTTTTTAGAGCCCACACACAGGAAGATTAAAAGGACAGATACTGGACCATGGAAAAAGAACCCGAAGTTCCCATGCTCCCTGTGCTCCCTTTGCATCCTCCGTCAGCCCAGTTCCTTACAGTGGTTCCAAGCAGTATGCTGGGGCTCTAGCTCTTAGAGGAGGGCTCAAAGTCAAGCTTCACGTTGTCAACCTAAGCATTCAGATTGCACCTAGGCAATAGGAATTAATTCCTCCATTACCAAAGTCTGTGTTATTGTTTAATTATGAAGTCCCCCAACAAGACTCATGTATTGAGGGCTTTATCCTCAATACAACAATATCCAGAGAGGTCCCTAGGTGGTGAGGCACTGATCTTATCAGGATTAATTCCCTGATGCCCGTCATTGACTGGGCTGCTGCAGGCAGGGCTCCACTGAAGGAAGTAGGTCACTAGGGGCATGACTTTGAAGGATCATCTTGTCCCTAGCCCTTCCTCTCTGGTTCCTTTTTTTTTTCCTGCTTCCCATCTGCCCTGAAGTGAGCAGCTATATTCCACCACGTCTCTGCCTCACCTCAGGCCCACCGCTGACCCTGAGCAAAAATCAGGAACCAAAATAAATCTTTCCTCCTTAAATTACACATGACAGGTGTTTTCCAAGAGTGATGAAATGCAGACCAATGCAATCTATAAATCTGACCCATGGCATCCTCAACATCTAATGCTTTGTTCCCTCCCTGGGGTGTCCCATGAGAGCTTTGAATGCACCTGCTTATACAGTTAACGCTCAGATGACTGTCAGTTGAGTCTCAGGACTTTGACTCAGCTCCACCTCAGTTGAGCTATTATCTCTCAGCTGTCAGCTCTGACTGCACCTTCCTGGTTCTTGGGACTGCCACTGGCTCATTTCAGTTCCCTGGAAGACCTCCGCCTGTACACCAGCTTGCACTTCCCGCTCTATCTGTACCCCATGCCAGCCCACCTGGGAGGTCCAGAGCGGCCAAACCTTCCTGTGTGACCTGTCAGAGAGAAACATGATTGCTTTTGTGGCAGACACCATCCTGGTTCTTTTTCTCCTTCTACTGCTCCTAACTAGACCAGAGCATTACTTTCAGTCCCCAAACATCTGTTCTCCGCAGATCTCTTTGCCTAATTCAGTCTTCCAACCCTGTATATCTCTATACAACATCGTGACAGAGCCATCTTGTTATAGCAAAACTGGATAAAAAGGTGATGTAACTTGGGAGGGGAAGATTTTTTAGGATGATTAACATTTTATCCACATACATTCAAAAGTAAGCAAATATTTATAAAAAGAAAATATTGCAATTATTTTGTGTGGCTCCCTAGAGCTGAAATAGCTTATAGATATTATAGGAAGGGAGCTGTTGGTTATAGTAAAGAAGGATTTTCTAACATGAGTCACCTTAAAATTAACAAATCTACTTTTAAAGTTTCTAGATTTGCTTGCATGTTATATAGATGTGTTATTCTTTTCATGAAAGTTTTTCCAACTTGCAACTTGTGCTTGTGGGACAGTCACACCTACAGCTGGACAAAAAGTGAAAGAACAGCTTCCTTAGACATCACGATTGTGTACTCTGGTTCTTCCCAAGTAAGGAATTCACATTAACCAGAATCAACTTTCAAAAAACCACAAAAGCAAGAGGGAAAATGGAGTCCAGGAGCCGAGAATCCTAAGTCATACAAACCTGGATTACCTCTGGGCTATCATTTTCCTTTGCTGCTACTGAGCAACGGAGGTAGTTGCAGGCTAAGGGCTGGAGAAAGTGATCAGAAGGGACATTAGAAGAAGAGTTGGAAAGAAGACTTCAGAATTCTGCTCTGGTTTCCCCACAACCCACACTGCCTCCAAGTCTCCCGAGAGCAGCCATTCAATGTCCCAGCACCACAGAAACTGCCGCGTGGCTCAGCGCTGGAGTCCCACGGTCCGAGGAGCTGCAGGCGCCACAGCACTGAGAGGCCGAGATGGGGGCCAGAGCTGATGGAAGCAGAAGGTATCCGGACCACTGCCTGCCAGTTCTCACTCCTCTCCACCACTGTCCCTCAGGTAGCTGGGCAGCCACCTCGGACACCGCTACCCATGCTGCCAACCCATCTGAGGGTTTGATGAGGGAGGTTTTGGTGAGGTTAGGGACTGGGTTAAAGTGTGACTGAGCTCCCTCCTCAAGTTCGCCAGGTCAGCCCGTGACCCTCTCTAATTTGCAGCCTGTATTCCCAGGGGACTGCAGTTCCCCAGGACACAGCCAGACCTGCGAAGGGTGCAGTGCGCACATCCTGACACAGAGGCACAGTCCAGTGCCACTTAGCAATGAGCCTCTGTTCTCAGAACTGTGACAGTAGGCGATTTTATCACTGTTGGAGCATCAAGGACTACACTGCCCCCACCCATGCCTCGGCGTCGGCCTCTCTATGCATACTCTAGGGGGGCATCAGGGGACATGAGCACTAAGCACGGCGTGTGAGGCTCTGGCTGAGGTCTCTAAGTCAGCTGCTTTTAATACGGAAGTGGAGGGAAAGTAAGCTAAAATAAGTTCAGTAAAGCCTCCAGCCAGGAGCACAGTGTTTGCTACATGATCAATCATTGCTAGACCTGGACACAACTGATAGCGCAGGTTGCTACATCAGCATTGCCGCAGACACACGAGGAGTAGGTTGGGCCACGACGTCATGATGGCTGTGCTGTCACTAGGCCATAGGAGTTTCTCATCTCCATGGTTACTTGATGCAACCACTCACACACGTGGTCCACCACTGAGCAACCACTCACACACATGGTCAAGCCATGATTTGATGTGTGACTATGTTAGAAGAGTTAGATTTAAACTGATCCTGCCAAATGTGAAGAAGTAATGGAAAGTATTATTAATATAAAATATTAGGAAGAAGTTGTGAGACAAATAAAGAAGTGAGGCCCTAGATATGAAATTCATATCAATTTCAGTGTGCTACATTTATAGATGTTTCATAGATGTTACCTATTTATTTACTCATGTAGCATGGGAGAAGTACTCTTATTAGACCCATTTTACAGATGAGGAAATTGAGGTAAAGAAAGGATAATGAATTTGGTTGTAACTAGAGCCAGATCATGGATTTGAACCCAATTAATCTAACCTTTGAGTGCATCCCTCAACTACTATTACTGCTGTAGTGCTTGATTTGGAATTGGAATGGAAGGGAAAATGTTAGAATGGGAAAGGCTAAATAACATATATGTGGGCTGGAAACTCAGACAGAGGAACTCATATGGAGAGCATGAGGAACGTCTAAAGTGACAGAAAATGTAAAATGAAAGCAAAGAAATGCAGAGGATAAAACAGAAAGGTCAGCATTCAGATTACAAGAGACCTGGGAAGACAGAAAGGTGGGAAAAATAGGAGATTCTATGACCTTAAACCAAACTGCTCAAGGAGTGTTCTTATACTGACAAGGTGGTGGGACTCAGCACCTAACATTTCCACCTGTCCTGTTCCTGTGGGTACGGAGAAATTCACCAGGGAAATTACAAACCCTGAAATCACCCTCCCTGCTGAGCTGTCACCGCAAGAGGCCACTCTGTCCGGGTAGATGGCCAATTCTAGTACTGGGGAGCAACAGGGAACAGGAGACAGAGTCGCACAAAGGTTTGAGGACCTGGGAGGCAAGCATGACTCCTCTCCAGGGCATCATGACTGAAGAGAACCATGATGGAGGCAAAAGGGGGTTGGAAAGCCTGCACGCCATGCCTGCGTCCTGTTCTGAAGGCCATCTTTTATTGGAACACAGACATACAACCCAGTTCCCTCCTGTCTGTGCCTGCTCTTGTCCTCCAATGGCCAGGTTACTCTGTTGGGACAGAGACCAGATGGCCCAGAGTCCCAGTTATTTACTATGTGGCTATTTCCAGAAAAAGTTTGCTGATCTCCAAACTGAATGTATGCTTCTCACTCGATACCTGTCAGGACATTTTTCACTCCTGCTTGTCCCTCTGTCTCTTCCCCCAGGACTCTTCCCTTCCCCTGTCCCCTGCCCGATTTCCTCCCATCCCTGGAATTCATTACTCCCATGTGGACTCCCAGTGGGATGTTTAGCTCCTGCGTTTGCACCTGAGTAGTCAGAAGACCATTCCATATCCTCTGTGTTCTCTGAGGTGCTGCCTGCCCACCTGGAAAGTTGGGGGGCTTGGTGTCTATCATGTGAGTGGTTAACATCAGAAGTCCTAACTGTAAAGCAGAGAGGAACTCCCTCTGCAGCAGGAAGCACTCATAGCCCACTTGGTGTGCACAGAGACTGGAGCAGGGACCTGATCTGCTGCTTGAGAAAAGTGTAAATAACATACAGAGCTGGGGCTGGGAGGGACAGGAAGGGACTCTCCTGTAGACAGCTGGTTGTTCACATGGCATTTGTGTCCTTTGCCTGTACCTCCATCTGCCCATCGGAGATAGCGTGGCTCCGTGAGAGGTGAGCAGGGTGCACTCCTGCAAAGGTCAGCTGCTTGGCTGGAGTGTTTTGCTTTGCTGGCACACTTCTGCTCTTCTCCAGTGAGCTGAGCACACAAATCACCCCTTGCTTATTTGCAAAGTCCATATGTGCGATAAAGGCGAGACAGTTTGACTAGGGGCAGAGGAGGGGAAAAGAGGAGGAAATGTGGGGCTTGGGACGCCTGGCCAGACAGAGCCTTCCTCCAATTAGGTCACTGTTTATACAAAGAGTTAAAGTTAAACCAAGGACTCTTTTCTAAGCTTGCTGACATTGGACATGGCTCCATGCGCCATTGCTGGAATGCAGTGCGATAAACATCAGAGGGCACATGACGTCATGGTGAGGGAGAGGCCCGGAAATATCACTAGCAGTGAACTCTGGTCTCTACAAAATGATGTTGGGGATGGGTAGCACACTTTCTCCGTGGCTCCTCTCTCTAAGTTTTCCTGCGGTTATTTCTGGGGTGGGGGATTGTTGGTTGGTTGGTTTTGATACAGGCGCTCATGAAGTCACTAAGTTGCCCAGCTGGGGTTGAACTTGTGATCCTCTTGGCTCAGCCTTTCAAAGGGACACCGCGATGCCTAGGTATCCAGTTTTGTTCTTTCTTTTCTGTCCACAAGGCAGCCATTATCTCCCAAGTGCTACCAACACATGAGGCTCTTCCTGTGCTTCCATTTGGCCAGTCATGTAAGATTTCATTTCTGGGCCAGGGGTTTAGGTCAGCGGCATATATGCTTGCTTGGCAAATGCAAGGTGGTGAGTTCAATCCCTGGTATCCAAGAAACAAAAAAAAGTTAAGATTTCACTTCTGCCAGTGATTACTCAACATGATACAATACCACCACTCTGCAGATGGAAAAAAGGAGGCTCAAAGAGGTTCAGGGCCACAGAACAAGGATGCTGTTGGGAGCCACTCAATGCCAGGCATCCTGAGCTTTTCCTGACAGCAGAGCAATCTTTCCAGCCTCCCCTGTCCCTCAGCACGCTCTGCATGTTCACTATGTTAAATGGTAATTATAACAAATGGTGTTGAAGGAGAAAACCCTGTCATTTTGTCCAGTGTACACATAGGGTTCCAGACAGTGCCTACCACATAATAGGCACTCAAGAATTTCATGATCGGGGAATATCCTTATCTCTGCCAATTAGTTGTCTATTTGACTTGTTTCCCTTGTTGCCTGGAAGGTCTTTGAAGGACTGGATTATGTTTTTTTTTTCTTTAATATAGGGCCAAATCAATAACCTCAGCTTCTGCCTCCAAGAGATTTAAATGGAAATAAAATACCAAGAGAAGATGAACTCACCCAATCCACCAAGCATCCTTCTTTACATGGCTTCTCTACTGTCAAAATACATCCTTTCATGCTTGGGTATTGTTGACTCCATTGTTGACATCCTGTCTCACTCAGCGGCCCCATCTGGTAGTCAGATTCCTCTTCCCTGTTTGAATTCTATATGTATGTTTTTAAATAAGCCAGAAAACACTCACTCCACTAGCTCCAAATTAGTTCTTCCTTTCATTCCTTTTCTGCTTCGGGCTCCATGCCAGAGCCTCCCTCCTTTAGAATTAGGCAAGAGTAGGAGAGTCATCTGTCTTCACCCAGTTAGCACCTCTCTTCCTTCTGGGACAGTTTCTCCTCGGGTGGCTCCAACACACATGAGGCTTCTCTCCCTAGCTTGTAAGTGGAGGGGTGGGGAGGAGGGCCTGTGAGCACAGTGGGGAGGGAAGAAGGGAGGCAGCCTGCTTTGTCACAGGAGGTCCTGGTCACATAGCTCATGAAAATCTGTATTTGAAAATTTAAATAAATAAAAAAAGCTGTCTCTCCTCCCCCTGCCTTTAGTATTTATTTTGTGCTTGTTTTTTCTTCATCATGAATTTCACAAAGATAACTTAAAGTCAAGGTTCCATAAGAGTCACTAGCCAGCAAAATCTTTCCCTCTGAGATCCTCATTCCAGAAAGTTCTCTCAGCCTTAGGGCTCTCTCCCTTTCTTCAGCCCCCTGTGCTGTACTGGGCAGCACTTCTGCCCTGTGTGGCCTTCTCGTCTCCCTCTTATCTCTGTTCACATGGAGCAGAGGGTCAGCAAAATGCTATTGAACAATAAATAAATAGGTGCAACTTTCTTGATATTTAGATATATTTTCCTTTTTTCAGATTAAAAAAGTCTATCAAACAGGGTATCACCAAAGCAGAAATGAGCTCAAGAAAATCTATAATTATTGAATTGTTTTCAAGAGTTTAGAAATATACTGCTTTTTCATTCCTCCTGTTTCTGTTACCTACTGCTCTGTAATCAGCTCCTCCAGTTAGCTAAGTGTGTGGTAGGCGAGGCTCTTAGGGAGGCCTTTAGCAGCAAATGGTGTAGCTGAGATTTCTCCCAAGGCTGCCTTCCCTTGGGATCTTGGCTGGCCTGGAGACTCATGGATGGCTTCTTCCTCTCAGTGATCTTTCCATGGGTTGTTCCTCATACAGTGACCTACAAGAGATCCCCATACAACATGGCAGATGGCTTCCAAGAGGGAGTATGTCACCATGAGGACCGCCAGTGTGCAAGCCTTAATAAGCCTCTGTTTCATCACACTTAGTGCAACCTCATTGGTCAAAGCAAGTCACATGGCCAGGTAAAGGCATTGTGAAGGGACCACACAAGAGCTGTAACTCTTACTGTGTTGGCCATATTGACTACCCTTCCTGCATGTTTCCTGCTTCTGTATTCTGACTGGTCCACCTTGCTAACAGACTATTATGTATGGAGTTCTTCAATAAAATGCCTAGATCACTATCCAGATGCCAAGTGCCCTGAGTGCTAAGCAATAGGATCTTTACCTCAAAAAATAAATATTTTATTTAGAAACTTAAAAATGCATATTTCTAAAAAGATGGTAAACCACCTGCCAGGGCCATTCTCTGGATACCATGCAAGTAACAATTGCTAGGGCCAGCAGAATAAGCACAACAAAAAAATTTTAATAATCAGAGTTGATATATGACCCAGACTGCCACTTCTATTTCTGTATAGAAAACTCAGTCACCTATTGATGCCAATTCTAAGCAAGAGGACTCCAAAAGTTCTGTAGGAAACAAAATGTCACATGGATAAAACACAATAATAGCCTTCATGTGGTGGACTCTTTGCCACAATTAGCACAATTAGGACAATTTGCGTGGCTAGTTTGGTTTTCTTGTAGCTTCCTTGATCTTACTCTCACGTGAAAGATATCTAACACTACTCTGAGGGAGGTGAGTGATGGACAGCAGCAATGAAGGCACTGATTTTCATAATGTGCTCTCTTAACTGACAGCAGCTTGGAAGTTAGAAATGTAGATTCCCAGGCCCTGCTCATACTGCCTGAATGAGAAGCTCAAGAAGTGGGGCCCTGCCATCTGTATTTCAACAGATCTCAACAGTGCTGGATACACATTTCTGTCTGAGGATTACTGCTTTAAGGCTACAGTGTTGTTTACTGAGATTCTCAGTCAGAGTAGGTACATGTGGAGGAGTGTAAGTTGTCGGAAATTTCTGAGATCAGAGTATTTCAGATTTCAGATTTTGGAGTATTTGAAGATTCATAATGATACACCTTGGGAATGAGGCCAAGTGTAGCATGAAATTTATTTGTATTTAATATACACCTTCTACTCATAGCCAAAAGGTAATCAGTTTAGTGCACCTGTATTTCAATTGTGACCTTCACCTGAAGTCAGGTGTGGGATTTTCCACTTGTGGCTTCATGCCAGCACTCAGGGAGTGTCCAATTGGGAAGAATTTCAGATTTTGGATTTTCAGATCAGAGATACTCCACCTGTAGTTCTAATGATTAAGCGGCTCACATACCTGCCTTCTGATAGTGCTGCAATACCTACTTTAACAAGCAATGAGGGGTGAATGTGATATTTTTGCTAACATTTTTCAGAGGAAAGAAAATTCCCCAGAGACTACCTATGATGTACATTGGGTACATTACTTGCACAAATTTAGATATACTGATCAAAAAGTTCTCTTTGTTCCTTTTCTAAAGATGATGTTGCATACAGATTTTCTAGAATCTCAAGTACGAGTAATCTCTAGGGGAACTCCATAGTGCAGTATCTGCTTCTATCCTACTTAAAAATTTGTTCCTACTGTATGCTGGGCAAGAATGGCAGATGAGAAGTAGGAAAATTGGATCAGAAAGAAAGTAATCATATTTCTTTGGAAAAGTTCATCTTCAGACCCAAGGTAAATATTATAAAGAATTTCATCCTTGAAGAATTGTCACGCCATCTGGCAAAAGAACTGACTAATATGATTTCTATCTCATTGACCCAGTCTCATACCAGTTTCTGAATAGACAATTCAGAATTATGAATTAAAAAGTATATATGCTTATATCTTTAATTTGAAAATAGCATACCTAGGAATTTACACCAGCAAAATAATAATGTGTGCAAAAATATTCATAAATCTCCATAATTAATAATAGGAAAAAACTGGACACAACCTAAATATTCAATAATAGAGGATTAGTTTTAAAGCTATACATGTTCATACACACAACTGAATAACACAATAAGGGTTGTAGAGGAAAATCAATGAATATAGAATGTTGTTTATGATCTATTATTAGTAGAAAGAAACAGGTTTCAAAACAGTATGTATAACCAATTCACATGCACTACAAAGACCATGAAAAAAATGGAAAATAACAAGTATTGATGAGGTTGTGGAGAAATTGAAACTCCGGTACATTGCTTAAAATGTATGACAATGCAATTGCTATGGACAACAGCATGGCAGGTCCTCCAAAATTTAAACACTGAATTACCGTATAATCCAGCAAAGCCACTCCTAGTTATATATCCAGAAGTATTGGGCAGGGATGCAAATATATACTTTTACATAAATGTTTATAGCAGTGTTATTCACAATAGCTGAAAGATGTAAAGCATCCATGTCTTCTAACTAGTGATTTGCTGTGCTAGACATAAAATGGTATATTATTCAAACATGAAACAGTAATGAAATTCTGACACGTTACCACATGAATGGATACTGAAAACATTATGCTAGGTGTAATAGTAAGATACAAAAGGGTAAATATTGTATGATTCCCTTTATCCAAGATACACGGAAGAGGTAAATTTATGGAGATAGGGAGTAGAAGTTACTAGGGTTAGGTGAAGAGAGGCATGGGGGTTACTAACAGATATAAAGTTATCATGGGGGTGATCAAAGAGTTCTGCAAATGATGGTGGTGACAATTATGCAGTCTTGTGAGTTTAATTAGTGCCACTGAATTATACATTTAAACATGATGGACATGGCAAAATGCATGTTTAGCATTATGTATGACATCATTTATGTGATAAAAAGAATTTACTGTATGATAACATTACTTACTTCCTTTGTTTTAAGATCCCATCATTTCTAGGCAACACCATTAACTAATACATTTGGCCCTCCAATCCATGGATTGAAATGTTTCAGTAAATCCCAAAAATCAACATGTAAAGACTTTTTTCCCCTTGTCATCTATCCTTAACAACACATTAGAAGACTACATCAGTAAAAAAAGCATTTATGTTGTATTGGGTATTATGAGTAATCTAGAGATGACACAGGAGAAGTACACAGGAGGCTGTATGTAGGTTAAATATAAATAAATACTATACCACTGTACCCAAAGGGCTTGAGCATGCAGAGATTCTTGTTTCTAGGAGGAGGCGGAATGATCCTGCAACCAAGCCTGGAGGATAATAAGGGATGAGTGTAACAGTCTTTGCAGATAAAAAGAAATACTACCATCTGACATATACACATGGATTCAATCTGATTTCAAAAATAGCAAGCTTTGAAATATTTGCATTTCAAAGAACAGGAAATATATATAAATAAACCGGCAAGAAAGTCTGTGAGATGTCCAAAACTAATATTTAGAAGAATAGAATTATAAGTATTATCTATTATTATTCTATTTTTCCTTTGTGTATTTTTAAGTTTTTCTACATACAATACTATTTTTTGTATTAGGAGTTTTTAACTGAATTAAAAATATATACAATCTTTCTAGAAGGGCTTCCTAGAAATAAAGAACTGCAACTTAGCCTACCACATACCCTTCCACTTTGAAAATAATTCCAAGGAATTAAAATTAGTGTGAAAAGACTTTTCCGCCTTCCCCCGGGTGCGGGCATTTATTTGCCATCACTGAGCCCTTTTTCGCTTCATTCAACTTCTCTGCGCCCAGCGTCCACATCAATATTTACACACTCCATCATTCCTTGGGTTATTTATTTTCCTTGCTCCATTTTGCACAGTGACTAAGTTTCACAGCCAGGAAGTTGACAGAATTTGTCACTGATATCAATCTTTATTAAGTTTTACTGCTGAGAGCTCAGAAAATGGCAGCTCTGGAACAAGAATGGAAGGTGGCCACCGGAAGCAGGCCAGGTGGCAAGAATGGCTGTATTGCCTTTCCTAAAAAAATCGTCAGGACTCCAAGCCTTAGTTTACTGATATTTACACTTCCCTGTGATACTCTATATTTTTTTAACATCAAAATATACACTTGTCACCCTGAGGAAGCAAGAGATAAAGAAGGGAGGTCCACCTGGTGAAGTCTGAGGTGCTGAATGCTAGTGCTTCCTCCTCCTGCCCAGCCAACCTCTAACAAAGAGCAGGATTCTGTGAAGATGCATCTTCGGACTGGGAGTCCTTTGCTATGTCTTCTGAAACTGGAGAAACAAAGAAGACAGCGCGCAGCATGAAATTTATTGTTTGGGCTACACTGTGTGTTTGCAAGGGCTCTAGAAGAAGGTTACCCGCCTTCTATCTGTGTGATGTTTGACAGCTTTCTCTACTTCTTTATGCCTCTACTTCCTTCTCACCATGGCATGGGACACATAACACTTCCTACCTGACACAGTTGCTTCCTATTGAATGAGTTGAGTACACAATTATTATGTATGAAATAAATTAGTGCATTTCCAGTACTTAAATAATGCCTAGAGCATGGGATAACACTCAACAAAGATTAGTATTGATATTTTAATTTATAACAGGTTCCCACCAAAAGCCAGAAATCTTGCTTTTCTTTAACTATTCTTTAACTTCCACCAAGATTTGTGTTAAGGATGGTAGCTCTTTCCCAGCACAGCTCTGGCCAAGAAAGAAGTCTTCACGCTGTACTTTATTAGTGTGGGTTGACAGCCTCAAGCAATGAGGCCAGGCAAAAAATGCCAGGGAGCAAAATTAATGCAGAAACTGGCCCACTGTGCAGCTGAGGGAGATGGATCTGGGCAACTGAAGCAGGCCGCAAACAGCAGTAGGATTTAAAACTCTGAGCCACTGTCTCAGATTAGCATCCTCGTCTGTGCAGAAGGCTGTGGGGTAAAGACTTGGGTCACATCAATCCTTTTAACCATTCTGCCATGCATGAAAATTAATTCCATTAGCGAATTAGCTTTTGAACTTGTTTTTACTGAATGAATTTTTTACAAAGTGAACACACCCAAGGACTCATTACCCAGGTAAAAATGTAGGACATTACCAGCACATCAGAATGCTCTCATCACGCCTGATCTGCAGTGCCAGCTGCGTTGTTAACCACATGAGTTAAATGTGTCCGCCTAATTTTGAACTCTGCTCTATTCCAGAGGTCTATTTACCACCATTATTATCCTTTTTAAATTACTGTAGCTTTATAATACTCTTCATGTCTGCTTCTATATTTTAACTTTATTTTCTATCAGGATTGCCTGGGCCATTTTTTACCCTTTGGATTTCCGTATCAATTTTATAATCAGACTGTAAATTTTGCACACATTTAAAAACAATTTGCTGGAATTTTGATTGGGATTCATTAAATATATTGATGAATTTAAGGGAGAAAAATAACACCTTTACATACCTTCAATAATCAATGTTATATTCAACACTGTATTTCTCTATTTATTTAGGTCTTCTTTAATTTCCTTTAGAAAGCTTTGTGGAAAAAAGGGGTCTTTGAGAACTATTTCTAGGAAAAATGTAACACTTAAAAATTTTGTTTTCTAATTGTTCTGATCTAAGAATGCTAATTGATTTTTATATTCCGACATTATAGCCAATGGCATTGGTGAACTTGCTTCCTAAGTATCATCTTGTATCAGTAGATTCTTCTTTAAGTTTCTATATACATGAGCATAATTTCTGTCTACAACAGTCTTTTTAAAAGAATTGTTTCCAATCCTTCTAACTCTAGTACTTTTTTATTCTTTGAGTAAATGTTCCAGTAAAATGCTGAGTAGAAAAATGAGAGTAGCTGAAATCCCGGTCCTAGTCCCAGAAGAAAGGTACCCTTAGGTATGAAGTTTGTCTGTCATTGGTTGTGTGTGTGTGTGTACATATACCCTTTGATTTAAAAATTCTTTTAATTTCAAATTTACTGATAATTTCTATTATGAGTGAATGTACAATTATATCAAATGACTTTAATCCCTCTGTGACAATGAGGATATGGTCTTTTGTTTTTATCTGTTAATGCACAGATGTTCATTAACTGATAAAGGAGTAAGTCAAACCCGGACACTGAATAAAGTCAGTGTGGTCATGATGATTTACTATACTGATGGGCTCAATTTACTAGTTTGTTCAGAACTTTCTTGGACCATATTTAAGAGAGGGATTATCCTATAATATTTTTCTTATAATATCCTTGCCAATTTTAATATCAAGATTATGATAGCCTCATGAAATGAGATAGAAAATGTTTTCTATCAATACCTTGGAAGACTTGTTATTTCTCTCTTGAAAGGATAACTTTGCGTTGAAGTTATCTGGACCTATAAGTGGCCCTTGAAGTGAGGATTTTCATTTTGATTTCTTTAATAAACATAGGATTGTTTATGTTTTCTATCTCTCCCAGTGCCCATTTTGAGTTATATTTTGCAAGGAATTGTTCTACTTCTAAATTTCCAGGTTCATTGGCATAGGTTTCTTTATAACTTCTCTTTTATATTTGTTTACTTGTTTGTTTGTTTTGTCTTTTTGAAACAAGGTTTCACTGTGTAGCTCAGGCTGGCCTTGACTTCACTTTGTAGCCTAAACTGGCCTTGAATTCAGTGATCCTCCTGCCTCAGCCGCCTAAGTGCTGGGACTAGAGGTGTGTGCCACGATACCTGACCTCTCTTTTATATTTGTTGACACTATAATGACTTCTCATTTTTCATCCTTTATATTTTTGCCTTCTTTTCTTTCCCTTGGTCAGGCTTGTTAAGATTTGCCAACTTCATCAATTTAAAGTAAAAATCTTCTGCTTTGTTGGTTTTCTAAACTTTCTATTTCAATGATTTCAGTTCTTTTATAGTTCTTTCTCAATTTTGTTCAAATTAAATTTCTTATAGCTTTTAAAATGTGTACTTAAATAACTAATCTCAGCTTTTCTTATTTTCATATGTATGCATTTAAGATTATAGTTCTATCTTAAAATTATTATAACCATATATTACAGGCTTGTACATACATAATGTATGTAATTTTCATTTTTCTTTGATTCAAAATATTATTCCAATATGATTTCTTTTTTGACCCTTTGGTTAAGTAAAAGTTCATTGCTAAATGTTTAAGCATCTAAGATTCTTTAATTATGACTTTGTTTCTTTTTTTTTAAGTTTACTTCTATTGTGAACAGAGAATATAAATTCTGCGTGTATTTCCATTCTTAAAACTTGCCTTTATGGCCCAGGTTTAGTAAAACATTCCTTTAGCACTTAAAGAAAAGTCTGTACATTTTGCACTTTGAAGATGTAACTTTTTAATGTATGTTAATTATATCAGGTTTAATAAAAGCATGATTCAAATGCAGTCACGTGCCACAGAATAATGTTTCAATCAGTGATGGGCCACATCATTGATTGGTGATCATATGGATGGTGGTCCATAGGACTTTACTGTCTGGTGACATCCTCACTGTCTTAGTTTACGTATGTTACCTCTGTGAAGTTTGCACAAGAAGAAATCACCCAGCAATGTATTTCTCAGAGCATTTCACAGTCCACAAGGAATGTGTGGACTATATTCTGAGTATCTAATTGTTCTATCAGTTACTGAGAAAAATCTAGCGAAGCCTTCCAGTATATTTGGATACTTGTCTGCTCCTTTTCCTTCTGTCAACATTTTATTTATATGTATTTTAAAGTTACGTTAGGTGCACACAAATTTAGTAGTATAGCTTCCTGTTGGATTCATTCCATATTCATCAGGTGAATTTGTGTGCTTCAACAAAAATTTCATCTCTACAGCATGTCTTGCCTTAAAATCTTTTCTGTAAATAGTAGATCTTTACCAGTGATAATTCAGGAATTGGATGACATAGTTTTTATTTTCGAGCTTTCCATTTTCCTACTTTTAAGTTGTGTCTCTGTAAGCAGCATATAGGTGTTCACATTACTGTTTAACAGTCCATCAAGTTTTGTTTTAGTTTTAATATTTGATCAATTTACATTTAAAATATGGATAAATGTAGACAATATCTACAAGGCAATTATTTTACTTTTGTCTTGTCTGTTCTTTCCCTCTATTCTCTGTTTTCTCTACTTCTTTCGTGTTTATTGCATATATTGTATCAACTGGCTTTTCAGCTTTACCTTTTTATATATTTTCTTGGTTGCTCTAGAAATTACAATATGCAAACTTGATTTCTTGGAGCCAGTTGTAACTTGGTACTTTTACCCTTTCCTGGATGCTTGTTTCCCTTTTACACCACTGCTTTCATATTTTTTTACCCCATCTATACTTTATGTGCAAGACATTTTTATACTTATACAGATTAACCCTCACAATTATCTGTCTCAGAATTCTTCATCTCTTATCTGCCTTGCAATATTTCCTTCTAAAATGATTTTCTTTCCATATGAAGATCATTTTCAGTATTTTAAATGCATGACTACAGAAAATGAATTAAGTGAGTTTTTGTTTATCTCACAACTTTTGTGTCTTCGTTTTGAAGATGTTGTCTTGGGGTATAGAATTGCGGGAGAGCAGGTATTTAGCTCCTTTTTATTTATGTTTAACACATTCATGATGCTGTTCTTGTGGCTCCCATTTCCATCATCATAAATGTAACACATTTTTCTCATAAGAGTAATATGTTTTTCTTTTCCTTTGGTTGCTTTTAATATTTTTTCTTTGTCTTTGATTTCAGACATCCTACCATGTTAAAGTATGGCTTCCCATTTTTGTTTTGTATTTATCTTACTTTGTTTTATATTTATCCTATCATTTAAAAAAAATCTCAGCCAGAATGCCTTTACATATTCTTCAGGTTGCACACATATTAAGCTTCATGAAGTTATTCCACAGTTTATCAATGAGCTTTGTCACATGTTGGGATTATTTTTTTCTGTATATTGTTTAGATATTTTCTATTGCCATGTCAAGTTTAGTAATCTTTTTTCTGCCATGACCAAACTGCTATTAATTCCATCTTATATATAACTTTATCTCAGAAATTATCATTTTCCTCTCCAGAAATTTTATCAGAGTTTTCTAAAATGCCTTTCACCATTTGAACATATGGAAAAGAGGTCTCATGACTATTACATTTTTGTTTGTTAGTTCTGACATCCGTGCAATTCTAGATTGGTTTTTTAAATTTTGTTTTGCACATTAATTTTTTTATTTGCTTTTATTTTATGAAAAAAATAAAAGAAATTTTCATAATGAAATAAGGGTATATCAATAATTATTACATTGTGTAGTGTTTTCTTCAAAGTAGTTACAACACAAACAAAATAGATTTCTACAAAACAAGAAAGAGATAACACAGACTTTCAATGAACTAAGACAAACAAGTAGTATATAAATGGAATAAATTAACCTATATATTGAAACATTTTTAAAACAGCAGAATATGTAATTTGGGAAAGTATTTGAATTTCTTCCTAGTTCCTATTTATTTCTCTTCTATTTTGCATATATACATGTATATACATATATACATGTGTGTATATATATGTATATATACACTCATACATTTTTTTGTCATATAAAAGAAACCATGGACTTCCGGAGGCTGAGACCATGCAGGGGGACTCTCACCCCTCTGGCATTGGCCTGGGAAGAGGTTGAGACCTGCACTCCCAGCAGTTGAGCTCCTATCCATCTCTCTAGGACACTGAACTGGGCCTCGGAGGTTCCGCGAGCCTCAGTACACAATGCCCAGCTTCTGTCTTTCAATTCAGGGAGCCAAGAACCTGCGGGGGAGTCAGGGCCACACGAAGTGAGTACCAGTACTCCAGCCTTGGCCCGGGGAGAGTTTGAGACCTGCACTCCCAGTGGTTGAGTTCCTATCCAGCTCCCTAGGACACTGGACTGGGTCCCAGAGGTTCCTCAGGCCTCAGTGCACCAAGCCCAAAGGCCTTCTTTCAGCCCAGGAGGCCAGGACCATGCAGGGGGACTTTCAGCCCACTGGTGCTGACCCAAGGAGAGTTTGAGACCAGTGCTCACAGCAGTTGAGCTCCCGCCCAACTCCCTGAAACACTGGACTGGCCTTGGGAGGTCCTGCAGGCCTGACTGGGCCAAGCTCAGTGACATTCATTCAGTCCCAGGAGCTGAGGGCACAGGAGGTGATTCCCAATACGCCCAGGGGAAGCATTGGAACACCGCTAAAAGCAAGGAAATATAGGAAAATGACAAAATGAAAGACCACAAGGCAATCTCAAATATCCAGCCCATCCCAAGAAAGCCTAGGAGCCATGTACATAGAAGAAAATAGAAGCCATACACCTGAAATGCCTGAAATGATATCAACTGAAATAAAGAATCAACTCGGGGAAACTATGGAGAAACTCATATCAGAAATAATTGCCCAAGTAAAAGAAGAAATGATAAAAGCAGTGAAAGAAATAGTGAACACATCTAGTGAAGACATAGCTAAAAAATTAGAGGAACAAAGCAAACAGAATCTCTAAATGAACACTATAAGGAACAAACAGAATGCATGAAGCAGATTCAAAGAGATATACAGGAAATCAAAAATTCTATTGAAAGTTGCCAAAACCGCCTCAACAAAAGTAAAGATAGAATTTCAGACCTCAAAGATAAGATTTCAGCTAGTGAACAGGAAAGTAAAGATCTTTTAAAAATAATAAGGAATCAGGAAATAACAATTCAACAGCTGCAAGATGATGTAAA
>PVJX010030825.1:0-21720 GCA_004027295.1 Dolichotis patagonum
CATCCCACTCCTAACCAACAGACCAGGCTCCTGGCTCCAATCCAATGGGCCCCAGGTCAACCCAGGGACTGGAAAATGCCAGATGATGCTTGCTGTCATTCCAGAACACATACGTGGCTCCCAACAGCCCAAGGCACATGGGGAGACAGTGAGCAGAGAGAGAAAAGGGCAGCTGCAGCACAGATCCCCGGGGCCTCGGACAGATGCAAAGCAGATGCTTTGGGGACCCCAGAGGCAGCCACAAGGACCCTGTCCATTAAGCCACGTGAGTGCCCTGTCAAGAGCAATGGCATCTTTTTCCAACCCACAGGGACATTTAGAAGATTAATCAGATGAGCCTGGCAGTCCTCGAGGCTCCCCAGGAAGTAGGTGAATGCATCACACCTGTCACAAGCTCTGAAGGATGCGCCTCTGGCCAGGTCCTTGAATGATGCTGCACAGGACAACTGAGTCACACAGGTCAGACCACTGAAGTCCCTGCATCTCAGCCAGACAATGCTTTATGACACATAAGTGGCCAGGGCACCGCTGTTCTGGCCACAGTCGGCCACAACTCGTGGTCTGGCCAGCAGGGTCTGCAGGCAGAGGAGCTGCTCCAGATGGTCCACTTCTTGCCATGGGCTTAGGTGCCCAGTTCCAAATGTCCCTCCCCCTGGAAGCCCACCTGGCCCTGCTGGCCCATAGTTTGCTCTCTTGTCTCCACAAAGGTGTTGTCTACTCCTGGCTCTCACCATGTGCTGTCTCGTTTGAGGCTGAAATTTTAAAATACTGTTGATTAAGCACTGAGTGTGTGCCAGGTCCTCCAGTAAGTGCTTCACATATATTACTTGCCTCCATCCTCATCACTCCCTGAAGTGGGTGTGATTACACCCATTACAGAGGAGGACTCGGCAGCCTGGTAATCATAACCTGTGTTGGGCAACAGCATGTCCTGCCTTTCCATGGGACTGCATCTCTCATGGGATTACAAGCTCCTTCATGGCTGTAAAGACCTTCACACTTTCTTCTGTCCCGTGAATAGGAACCTATTAACCATCAGAGGACTGTTATCATGTTTCAAGCAACTGACTGTAATTAACCCAGAGGTCACATTAGTGAATAAAAATGCAGTTGGCCAAGTGGGCAACTGACCATGGAATATGAATCCTTGTATGTGCTATGTAATAACTTAATTACCAAGAAAAGTCAGAGAAGCTCCTGGTTACATGCAAGTTAATTATCAAGAACGTTTTCCAAAATATTTTCCTTCATTCCCTTCAGTGATAACTGAAGAACTGAAGCTCTGAGGAAAGTGTGTTGGGCTTAAAATGACCCAGAATATGTAGTGGGGCTGAGCTAGGAATCGTCAAATTAATCACCAGCCGAGGGCGCAGGGGTCACGCGCGGGGCTGGGGAGGTTGTGCTGGCTCCAGAGAAATTGACCCGACAGAAAAGCACACAGGCCTCACCTTTGGTAGCGTAGGCTTCGGCAATCATGCGCAACCTGTACGGAGAGACGGCCGTCAGGGGCAGGTCATCAAGGCCCACCCGGGCATAAATGTTCAGAGCTTCTTTATAATCTCCTTCCACATAATTCAACTTGGCCATGATCAGATTGGATTCTTGTAGGAATTCTGACTAGAAGGAAAAGGAGAAAAAGCATTTTCCTACTATATTATGCATGATATTCCCTCAGGACCCAACCTGAGGTCACACAACCCTGTGAGAGAAGGTAGACACGAATGCTCCTAGAAGTGTTTTCATAGTAGCCAAAGAGTCCAGACAACCCAAACGTCTGTCACAATGTAGTATAGCCATAAAATAGAATATCACTCAGTCATAATAAGAGATGAAGTACTAACATATGCTACAACATGGATGAACCCCAAAACACTTCCAAGTGGAGCAGCTAGTCAGAAAAGGCCACAAATTAGTTGACTCCATTTATATGAAATGCCCAGAAGAGTCAAATCTATAAAATCAGGAAGCAGATTAGTGAGTACCTAGGGCCAAGGGCTGAAGGAGTGAGAGGCGACTTCTAATGGTTACAAGGTTTCTTTTTGGGATAATGAAAATGTGCTAGAGTTAATCATGGTGATGTCTGTACAACTTCATGAATATAGTAAAAGCTACTGACGTGTACACTTTAAATGGGTGAATTGTATGGCAAGCAACTTGTATCTCAATAAAACTGTTGTGAATAAACAAAACCAAACCTTGCATCTCCCCTAGGCTGGGCCAAGGACGGAAGGAATTGCTTCCTTTGAGCACCTGCTGACAATGGAAAGCTGCCCTGACACCATGGAGGATCTGGCCCCCATCTGGAACTAGCAACGCACAGGCTGCAGCCCAAGCAACCCAAGGACAGGTTTTCCATGAGTACAAAGCCAGGGCCTGCTTTCTTGAAAGGACGAATGGTTGCTACTGAGCAGCAATTCAAGCATGGGAAGCCAAAGTTATGGATCCCTTTTCTGCCAGCTCCAAGACAGTTCACCTTTGTCCCCATCCCTCAGTCAGCCCCACCAGCCTCATCCTCCACCCTCCCTTCCTCATGCCTCATGGGCTGGAGACAGAAGAGATGACCCAGCCACCTAGACAAGGAAGCACACCCAGCACCCTGCCCAGGCCTCATCCTGGGAGTGCAGGCTACCAAAGTGCGCCACGAAGCTGCACCATTGTGTAACTGGCAGCTTGGACAAGTGGGCAACAAGACGCAGCAGCCCAGGCAGGGCATCCATGCAGGCCATGGTGGTCACCTCCCAGACATTTCCTGGAAGGGAGCAGGGATACCAGGCAGCCCTGGAGAGGATGCTCAAAGAGAACAGAATGTAGCAAACAGGGTTGAGGAGTGGCCCAAGGGAAAGGCCACCATGCAAAAACCCAGAATGATATTTGGAGACAGAGCAACCAAAACAGACTAGAGAAAGGAGAAAAGGAGCCATAAAAAAAAAGCACCACAGGACTTCTCCCCGACTGTGGGACAGGCCAGGCTTAGGGGCTCGAAGACTTCTTAGGAGACTCTGCAGCGTCTCCCTGCTTCCCTGAGCCCTCCAGCTTCTAAGAACCACTGCTGTCAGCAAGCTGGAGAGAAGCGGGGAACGTGGGTCAGTGCTGACTGGGGTCGGAGCTTCAGCTGGGGAAGATAAAAGAGTCCTGGAGATGGATGGTGGGGATAGCTGCGCAACAGTGTGAATATGATTAACGCCGCTGAGATGAATAAAATGCTCAGTTTTATGTTATGTACCTTTTATCATAAGAAAAAATAAAAGTTAAAAAAAAATAGAAAAGGAAACAATGTCCAGATGGAAAATCAGCTAGGAGAAAATTACAAGCCCAGAGGCACAGGATGGAGCCCTGGGAGGAACCTGCTGGGCGAGTCCATCCGCAGCCGCCACACAGTAGCAAGGAAACAGCCTGGCAGGACCAAGGCCACTGGGGTCCGGGGCGGGGTGGGAGTGGGGGGATGGGAGGAGAGCCCCACACAGCCCTAGGGCTGCCCTGCTCCTGATGAGCACGGTCTTCAGCCCTGAGTCATGAGCCGGATCTCCTAGTCTGGGGCTCTTTCTGTGACCCTGTGTCACCAGCTCACTCTGCTCTCCCAGGTTCAGATCACGTGAGACAGAAAGTCAAGGAAACAGGAAGTTTCACATTAGCCAGTGTGAATGGGGCAACGCACTGGTGCAAAAGCTGTGTGACTCTGGGACATTCTTAGTAAAGCAGAGGAAACTAGAAAACAGCAGCTGGAATAAAACTTAGGTACACGCAATAAAATAGCTGTAAGTGACAGGTGTCTGGTGTGTTTCAGTTTGAAGTTAAAAATGTCTTGAGCTATGCAGGTCTACAGTTGAGAAACATGAGGTTCAGACACGTTAGGTAACTTACCAACATCACAAAGCTTACGAAGCCAGAACTGGGACTCAAACTCCAGAATCTTAACTTGAAATCCAATGCTCTCACTACCACACTGAGGATGGAGAGCAGAGAATGGTGAAATAAATGACAAGATCAAGATGAAAGTGAGGGTTAGGAGTGGGAAAGAGCTGAGCGCGATCTCACACAATCAAGCCTCACTCCAACCAGGATTGTTGGGTCTGACTGGCTGTCACTGAGCTGTGGCCACAGGGGCCCCATCCCTTGCTCACGTCCTGCTGACCAAGACCCACCACCAGCGTCACCAGAAGATCCTTGGTGGAGAATCATTGGCATGCAGACAATGGCTACCTAACACTGCCCCAGTGCGGCCTGGCCCTCAGGAAGGAAGACAAGGAAGGTGAAGACCTAGGTTTTAGGTCCTAAATGAGACTCAAGGCCTCATGAATATGGGCTTCTCCTGATCCAGCCTCCAGGGCTATGTCCAGCACAGACAGACAGACAGACAGGACCACCTTCATAAAGGCCTGTATCAGGGCTTCCAGAAGCCTGCACCTTATCAGTCACAGGCATCAATACTAGCTCAGCCCAATACTGCCCAAGCCCTCAGCTGCAACAGGGCTAAAGAGGTGGCCAGACGACAAAACACCTCAGAATGAAGGCTCACAGGCACCCCCGCAGAGCCCACTCCACACGAACCTGAGGAAACGAGCCACAGAGAGGGAAGGTACCTCCCCAAGGTCACACAGCAAGTTAGGACAAGTGCACATTTCTCATACAGTTGCAAAATGAAAACCAAAGAAAATATGGCTTCCAAGGGGGGAGGAAATATGCACCAACAGACAAGAGAAAAAGCCAAAGAAGTAGCCCCAGAGGATTCAGAGATAAGAAAAGAAAAATGGAAAGAGAACTCATCAATTAAAAAGCAAACAGTTGGAGCATTGAAAGTTCACTGAAGACTATCTGTGCTCCACAGAAAATACATCCTGGGGAAAAGCGGGGGTTCTAGAGAGAGGAGCAGCAGCCACCTCAGCGAGAGTGACCTTAGGAAGCCGCAAGGGCCAGACTTCAGGGTGGGAAACTCCCAGAGCCAGGAAATGTGAGCTAATTTAGGGTGCGGAAGAGGGACAGACAAAGGTTAGAGATCCTCACAAGAGTCAAAGAGGGGCGGGGCTCTCCAGAAGCAAAGAAGGAAAGGAAGGAGCAGAAAGGGAGCTGAGTGTAAAGGGAGACGGAGAAGGAAATCAGCACAGTAGAAGGATACAGACTGAGATGTCCCATGCTGGGAGCTGAGGGTCCCTGCTCAGGCAGCATAAGTTCCTGGTTCCCACCCACAGAGGCAGTGCCAGGCCTGTTGGCACCAGGATGAAACCCCTACCATTCTGAGCCACAGCGGCCTCATGAGCCCTGTGATTTGGGAGGAAACTTTTCTCTTTTCTAGAAGCTTTATCTTGAGCACCACATGAGACTAGCGCTCCTGCTGGGGAGGATGTGTCACTGAGGACCCCACCTGGAAGCCCCACAGGTGGGTGGCCAGCCTGGGGGTTGCCACATTAGTTGTGCAGACAGCTGGCCTGCTTCTAAGAAGATGGCCATGGTGGAGTGTGCAGATGCACCCTAAACCTGGCCACTTCATCTCTGGGCATCTTTTCCAACCACACACCACTGAGGAGATGATATACCACTCCCTACTGTCCCCACTTCGTCTCAGAGGCCCACAGTACCTTGAGGTTCCCTCGGTCCAGGGCGGCAGTCAGATGCTTGCGGACCTCGGTCAGCTGGGGCCTGGGGCCTCGGGGACTCGCACCCTGCCTTAGGGGGTGCTCCTTCAGGTACTGCTCCAGCTTCGACTCCCCGAGGAGAAGTTCTGCCATGTCATCTGCAAAACAGAGGGAGAGGCTAAAAGGGAAGCCCCAAGGACCTCAGCACTCCCACATCCCAAGGCTCCAGCCTCCAGTGAGGTTTCTGGGGCCTTATAACCTTAGATGGGGTTTGCGTAGGTCCCCCCTTGCAATGGACTGGGTTCACTACACAGGATGCTCCAGTAGCGCTGGCCCAAGCACTCAGTCCTTCCATTGTCATACTGACTCCCAAAGTCAGGTACTTAGTGGAAAGACTTCAAATTTAACAGGGAGAAAAACAAGCCGTCTTATGATAGTAAGTCATACCATGACCTCACAAAGCATACACCAAACCCCTGTGCAATGCATCCCCAAGGGTTTGGCATTAAGACCTCCTGGCTCTTCTGTATTCTGTGGTCTCCTACACAGACAGGAGATGGCAGAACCTCTGTACAGTCAGACTCCTAAAGCAGGTGTATGTCAAAACCACACATGTCTGGGTTTTGAATGAATGTCCGCAGGAAGTGTTCACTCCTAAGACAACATACTTAAAGTGTTATAATTTTCCTATTGTCTGTGTTGGCTTGTGAATTAGAATAAAAAGTTCACTCGAGGAGTAGGTCATTGGAATCCACATACCCAGACTATTCTGAATGAGTGCAGAACTGTTCATACATTAGCCCGAACATGATCTATGTTTTCTGTAGTTCAGAGCATAACTGTAATTAAAACAGAAAATTGTTTTTTAAAGATTAAGAAGGATATGTCTCAATCCCATGATAGCAGCTACTGCTGGGGTACAGGGGAGACCACAGTGGGAGCTAGTCACCAAAACAGACGTTAGCTTTATCCACAGCAATGGTGGTGACTTATGGCACACATGCTACAGTATTTTTCTTTGACTATAAAAGATATTAATGTATGAGTTGTATTTTTCTAAACTAGAACCTCAGGATTCAGGTTTAACACAATGCTGGCGTTGTGTGATAAACAAGTGGGTTTGGGGCTGCAGTTTGGGCACTTATCACAAAAAGATTCACCATCGCTGATCTACAGTAACATTCTGGTCCTAGAAAAGAGAACGGATTTGCCTATGATGTTTGCAAGTTGAAATGAATTCAAACAGTAATCATGAGGACAGAATCTCGCTGAAATTCTGGGTGGACAGCCCATCAAAGGCACCGGAAGGGCCATTTCCAAGGCTTCATGTAAGTTGACTCAAACTGCAGTCTAGAGGCCTCAGCAGTGCTCTGTCTGTGGACAGTGAAGCTAAAATAATCTCTTAGATATAAGACCTAGATTCCAGAGAACAGCAAACTACACTAAAGCAAGGCAGCAGTAAGCTTCTATGCTCAAGAATTCTTTAGGTGGTCAAAGAAAAACCAGAAAATTCCCTGTAAGATGGAAAGAAAAACCAAGTGGCCTGAAGCAGCACCCAACAGCAGAGGATGTGGAGGCGGTGCCCCCTGAGGGTGAAGGATACAAGGTGCAGTTCCCACAAATGGAACCAGCCGAGATGCCAGGCAGGTGGCAAAGCACCAAACAGCTCCCTGGAAGACACAAGCCCTCCTTGAGAAAGGAACTCTTCTCTCATATTTCTCAAGCCAGACTCCATTTTATTCTGAGCACTTCTCAAATGAACCTGCCACATTTCAAGTGGTCTACAGTCCCCCGTGGGGACGGCTATCACCCTGGACAACAGGATGGCTGTTGTTTATATAGGCATGTCTGAATATTTATCTCTGCATCTGCCTGACCCACAAAGATGTCTAAAATAAGTATCATCCAGGATAAACGAGGAATTTCTGAGTAATAGAACTGGGAATATTTTTAAAATTTTTCATCTCTGTAGTTTTAATTATTTATATGAAGCTGAACCATTTTCTATTACATTTAGGAAGAAAAAGGTAACTCTTCCTTAAAAGCTGAGATTTTGGATGTCAGAATATTATTTGTGGATATTTCTAAGTACTAAGATTGTCGATCCATTCTGAACTTTTATGTATATTTTAAGTTTCCAAAAAATAAAATAGAACATGAAATTCCAGATTCTAGGTGTAAAGCCCAGTCTGTCCCTTTATGTCTTTGGCCCAATACCTCAGTGTTTTGGGGCACCTCTAAGAAAGCACCTCTCTGCCTGAGCTGAGGATGCCTCTCCTTGCTGCTCCCCATGATCTCACCCCACCCTTTGCCTCCCCAACTCAGGACCCCGCGGGCCCTGCTGACCCACATCTAAAGTCAGCCAGAGGAGCAGCACAAGCTAAGCAACAGTGCATGGCCCTGGAAAGTGGCAGGTGATCTCAGGACAAGGCTGGAGAATCAAGCTGGGGTCATGGCAAGGAGACATAGATGGTCCCCCCTCAGGCCACCCCCACAGGGTGATATCCACCGTGCCTGGCATGGAAAACAGGTCCTGGCCAATGGCCCAGCCAGCTCGCTCCCCACAACCTTCAGAGTGCCTGGGCATCCCGGGGCACCATCTGCTATGCCTCAGTAAGCATGTGCCGAGGCGCTGCAGCCCCCTCTCTCCACACGCCCCAGCCCCAGTCACCTCGGCTGAGCTCACCCTGGGCATTCGTTCATCTGCCTGTCCCCTCTAGACTATAAGGCACAGGTCTGAAGGAGGAACCAGTGTGTTAGGCTTTCAGAATCCCAGGTGGAGCACAATGTCTGACACAGAGTCACTGTCCAATAAACAAGGAACTAACCCAATGCCAGGCAAAGGCATTTGGACCACATCCTCCAAGGTTAGACTGTCGCTGCCTGTAGCACTCTGCTACTGTCACCCCTGAATATCTATCCCGCTCTTCTCCTAGCATTACAATCCCTACATGGCTACCCAGCTTCCTCAGGCTCCCAGATGCTGTACTTGATTAATTCATGGTCAACAGGATGTATATAGTAGTGCAGCCCCAGGGCCACACCCTTGCCGGAAGGGGGTGCATCCTCTGGGTCCTCTTATACTACACCCAGGGCGGGATGAGAGCACTCACTGACCTCGGCACAACCATTTCAGACCAGGAGATGGAAGCTGCCAAGGATGAAGAACAGTGTAACAAAGGAGCCTTGGGCCCCAACACCCAGGAGCTGCCACCGAGCCAGGGGGTTTATCATGAATTACACACATTTTGTTCTTGAGAAGTTACTGCTATCCTGGCCTTTGTTATAAGCAGTCTAATTGCTATCCTCACCAGACCTCCCAAAGAAGAAGCAAGCTTCCTGTTGAGAGACTCTGTCTGACAACATCTTAACAACACCTCTCCCCAAGTGCACTGGCTTCCGCACAGAGCTCGGCAGAAGCTGAGCCTCTTTGGTTGTTCTGTGACATTGCTGTTATATCCCAGGTATGCACATTTTTTTACTTAGCTGATCTTCTGATGCTGGGAGAAGGCACCAGATTCTTGATGCCTAGATGAAAAAGGGAGCACTGCTCGAGCTGGAACAACCAGGAGGCAGAGAAGGCTGGCCATGCTTCAGATAGGAGACAGACGTTTTACTCAGAATTAGGAGGCAGTCCCATAGAGGTCCCTGTTCCTCGGGACCGTTCAACATGACATCAGCACTAAGGCAGGTGTGTACTGCGCTGGATGGACTGGAGAGGAGACAAAGCTTTCACCAGGCATGTGTGCCAGGTGTGCATCTGCAAGGTAGGAAATGTAGGGAAAGGCATTCCAGGCCACAGGAACATAATATGAAAGGCACGATGCAGTCTAGTTATTTGCATGACTCCAAGCGTTTGGTCAGAGCCAAACCCCAGAGTGCTAGGTAAGGATAAAGAGGACAGTCGGAGGCTTCCTACCAGATGGGTAAGGATCCAGAGGGCTGCATATTCCATGCAAAAACCTTATGATCTAACTTGAAATACAGCATGTGAGCTGCAAAATAATTTTTGAAATTTTTAAAATTTCTGGGCTCCAACTTAATCTCGCCAACAAATTATGTTACCTTTGTTCCCCTTTCACAAAGGGTGAATTCCTTTCTACTCGAACTTGGAACCAGGCAGGCAAATATAAAAACATCAAGCGCTCAGGCCAGAGAAACCAATCAGAGGCTGCAAGGTGGCCCTAGCAACGAGGGTGCTGGGTGGCTGGACCTCCACTCCATGAACTCTGCCTGTACTCATCCACCGCTGCGGGGCTCCCAGTGCACAATCCACTAGCAACAGGAAGAAACAGGCACCACCTAACGAGCTTTTACTGCCCTGTTATGGGTCCCGATACATGCTAGGACAGAGAGGCAGGAGGGACAAAGGGCACCCTAGGACATACCAGAAAGTCAATTCCAGCTGGATTAAAATAAAATACAAAATACAAAACAACAGAGGATCTGAGTGTTAAAACAGACTGTCACTTCCTGCCAAGATGGAGTCGAATTTACCGCCCCCCCCCATTTAAAACCACTGCAGAAACAAGACAGATGGGGTGAAAAATCAGTTTTCATGACTCTGGGCATCTGGCAACATAGATCAGAGATGCCTAAGAGAGTGAGAAACACGGTGAGCACATGAATGCCGAGAAAGCTTCCATATGTGACACAAGGACAGGGACTTTCTACTAGAACCCTGCACACAAAGCCTTCTGATCCAAGGATGTGCCCCGCTCGCCCCCTGTAACAGGAAATACAGTTGGGCTTTTTCCAGCTACATAAGGAGCAGCCACCCTGCAAATCGGGCCAGGCAGGCAAGAGGTCTGCAGAATGAGAAGGCCCCACAGCACAACGTGGAGCAGGGCTTTGGCCTCAGGCAGCCTGAAGCTTAAATCCTGGCTCCCCCACTAACCAGTGGGCAAGATGTCTGACCTCTCTGAGCCTTAGTTTCCTCAACTGGCTGGTGTGAAGGCAGATAATATATGCAATAAGTACAGTATGAAGCAGGTGCTGAATAAACATTAGCTACTACTACTGGTATGTTCTTTCACTGAGGATCTACTGTTTCCCAGAAAGGTTGTTAGATATTATGAGGCCAGAGAGCTCTATAAGACACAATCCCAGCATCACAGAGGGCCTGCAAAGTGGTCAGAAGTTATGAACCCTGGAAAAATGTCACTGACAGCCTAGCCACGCTGAGCTCCTCAAGTGCTGTGCACCCTGCTAAGCCCTGACATGATCCCAAGAGTCCTGAAAACAACGCTAGGACACTGGGACTGTTATTCCCTCCACGTTACAAAGGCCAGGCATAAGAAGGGCAGCAGTCCACCCAAGGACACGAGCTGGTCACCCTGGAGCTGGAACTGAGCCCGGGCAGCCTCCCAGCACCATGTCTCCAGCATGCCAGGCACCAACCACTGGAACATCAGCCAGATTGGCCGGGCTCCCCTCCAAACCAGCTGTGTGAACCTGGTCAAGCCACTTGGTCCCTCTGCTACAGGGGTTGGACAGGTACTTGTGGAGTCTCTGTCCTGCTCTATCTACTAGGATTTTCAGGGCACCACAGTGAGGAGAGACCTGGGTGCCCGAGGCTGGTTTTACATTTCAGCGTTTAAGCAGAGCTGTAGGAGCCAGCTCCCCAATGTCTTATGCAGAGACAAAGGCCAAAGTGAACAGAGATCATGAGTGAGAAGAAGAGAAGAGGAGACCCAGGGGGCCCATGCTCTGGTCCTGCTCTGAAAACAATCCCATGAGCCTCGTGGCTGGCACAGCTCAGTGCCTGGGGCACCTGATCCCCAGGGAAAGTGGGGCTGTGGCCTTGGCCCTCCTCAGTCCCCTCTGCAGGGTAAGCGGTTCACATGCAGACTTTTGATCAGGTGGGGGGGGGTAGAATTTCTTCTCTGTTCCTGAGAGTACTTGATGCCAACACAAAAATCTAAACCATTCAGTTCAGGTATCAGCAGAGGCATTTAGGTCTATTCAAACCCTTCCTGCTGCAGCTGTGATCCAAGAGGAAAAAATAAACCCCTATTCAAGTAGAAACTAGGTGTACAGTGTTCCTTCAGCCTCCCCTTTGTCGCACCGCATCCAGCCAGGTTCTCCATTTCTTAGGTCTCATGTGGACTCCATCCCCTCACTTGCTTGGCTTCTTGTAGGTAACTCAGGATCTGTAGTACTTGTGATCACCCTGTCCTGCCCCAGCCCCAAGAGTACTGCTAGGAACACAGATAGGATGATCACAGTGTCAGTCAGGGGAGAAATCCTCACGAGTGTCTCCAGGGCACAACTGGCAATTTCTTTTCTTTTCTTTTTTTTGAGACAGGGTCTCACTAAGTTGAGCAGTCTCAATATTCCTGCCTCAGCTTCCTGAGTGCTGGGATTACAGGTGTGCACCCCCATGCCTGGCTCACTATAGCACTTTCCATACAACACTTTACATAACTGTATCATCTGATCCAAAAACTCCAGCTTAGTAACTTGTCTCATAGACATATGCACTTTGTGTGCACACGTGTGTGCCTATATGGTACCGAGGATTAAATTCAGGGCCTTCATACTAAGCTACATCCGTGTACCTTTTTTTTTTTTTTTTGCAAAAGTGTCTCACTAAGCTACCCAGACTAGGCTCATAATCTTCCTGCCTCAGCTTCTGAGTGCTAGGATCACACCACCACACCTGGCTCACACATATACTTTCAGGTATAAATTCATAGATAGAGACTACAAATATCCCTAAGGGAAAAAGATAGAGGACAACCTATTGAGTCCTTGACAAAGAACCTGTTCCATGAATTCACACAAGTCCCACACAAGAGGACATAGGTGCATCAATTAAACAAAAGGAATGGATTTAACACAACCCTGTGCTAGGTTGACTATGTGAACAGTCCGCAACTTCACACTTCCTGAGTCCATGTGTTTTGGTACCCCCTGCACTGACCCTGGGCTTGGCCGCAGGACTTGCTCTGAGCAGTAAGGCAACTCTCATTCACACAGATGCTTAGAACAGGGCTTGCTCACTTCCTCTTCCCTCTTGCTCTGTGGCCACCACAAGGATGTGTGTGGGCCATGGTGGACCCGACATAGGTCAACCCAATGGAGGAGGAAGGGTCATGTGGAACAGAGTGGCGCTGTCTCAGCCACGACTCAGTCACATGAGCGAGCCCAGCCAGGAGCAGCAAAGTCACAAGGCCCAACCCCAGGGGATCACGGATGCATGAGCAAGCCATGTGTGAGTGAGCCTGCAACCATGAAAAATGATAAAAGGTGGGTGCTCTAAGGTACAAGGTTTTAGGCTGGTTTTTCACACAGCACTAGCTAACAATCTCAGAGACAGAAGGGTGCAAAAAGCAAGATACAGAAAGGATGTACATTATGACACTATCGAATGCAAAAAACCCCACTAATATCGTATTTTCTTATGGATGTAGATTACAGAACACATCTGAAAAAAATCCCTACAAAAGTCCCAAAAGTAGCTGTGTCAGGAGAAGCATAAAGAGGATCCAAAATACAGGAAGAAGGTTATTTTTCACACTGCAAAAGGTTCCTGATTTTTCAACCTATGATTTTTCAACTTTATGATGGTACAAAAGTGAGAAGGACTCAACATACTTCAGACTTTGAATTTTATTTTTCCCTGGGCTACTGATACACGGTAGGACGCTCACTTGAGGTGCTGGGCCACGCAGCTCTCAGGCAGTCATGCAATCACAGTTACCCTGCAGAAGCAGGCTTCCTCCCCGTCTGCACGCTAACCTAAGTGTTCTGCACATGTTTAAGGTACAGACTAAGCTATGTTAGGTAGGTTCAGTGTACTAAATGCATTTTCAACATATGACATTTTCATCTTACAATGGGTTTATTAGGACCTTATTCCCCTCATACAGATGAGGAACGTCTATATCAGTGATGGTGAACCTTTTAGAGTGTTCAAGAAATAGGTCGCTGCAGCACATATGCCATCGGTTCACCACCACTGTTCTATATACTCTTTCTAATTATTTGATTTTTATTACTATTATTTATTATCTATAAAACATGAACCAACTGATTCATGAGTGCTGAATCTTGAGTGCTGGCTTGGCCAGGCATGGAGTGTTTCATTCGACCTTGGCCATCGTCTCAGAGCCAATAGTGTCGAGGCGCTGATCACTCCTGAGGGTCTGTCTCCTGCTTTTCCCGGGCTGCATGTGCAAGCCCAGGACACAGCACCCACCCAAGGCTATAGCCTCTGTCTCACCTGAGGGACCCCGGACACACTCCCCACCTCTTCCTGCCAAAACCCCAGTGTTCTTCCTGGAGCAGCTTCCCGGCTCCCTTGGCCTGAGCCAAGCATGTTCCTGGCAGCACCCTGCACACTGTTGTCTCACTGGTACGGAGTCAAGCCTGCGGGCACCAGGACTGGCAGGAGAACCAGTGAGGGGAGGCCTCTGCCCTCAGCAAGCTCCCACCCCAGACTGAAATGACAGATAATTAGAAAAGAGCCAGAGAGGAATAAGGAGACTTAAAACTTAAGACAGTGACAGTGAAGTGACTGGCAGCTGCTTCACACTGCATTGCCGGGGCCTTCACACTGGCCTAGCTATAGCCCCAGACTTCTATTGGTGGGGGGAAAGGCCCTTGCTAAGTTACCCATGCCAACCTTGAACTTGGCAGTCCTCACTGCCTCAGCCTCCTGAGTGGCTGGGATTACCAGGACCTGATTGAAGTTTTTAAAAGCTCCCTCTTGTCTGCTGTTCATGGAATGGACTCAGGTGGAGGGGCAGAGGCAAGGACGGAAATGGTCAGAGGGCCACACCAGGAGTCAAAGCAGAGGTAACTGCATCTTGGCCAGGGGTGAGGGTGAGAAACAGTACTGGAAGGGAGCAATAGACCGAGGACAGAGTCTGACAGTAAAACAAAGAAGACTTACTAACAGACTGGACTGGAGGTGCAGCAGAAAGAATAACGGCCCTCACAGGCCACGACATTCTAGTCCCTGGAACCAGTGAGGCCACATTTTACACAGCAACGGGACCTTGCAGCCATGACTACACTAAGGGTCTGAAGGCAGGAGATGATCCCAGATCATCTGAGCATCGGGAAGCAGATGTGATGGCAGGAGCGGAGGGATGAGGGAGGATATGCTGCTGGCTTAGAATACAATATGGTGGAAGGGTCATGGGTCATGTGACAGGGCTGGCTGCCAGCACCTGGAAAGGCAGGGACATGGATTTGCCCACGGGGTCTCCAGAGAGAACACATCTGTGGTAACACTTGATTTGGGTCCAGTGAGGCCCATTTCTCACTTCTGATCTCCAAAACACTAAGAAAATACATCTGCATTAAGTCAGCAAACAGGTGATAAATTTGTTACAGCAGCCACAGACACTAATAAGTGACAGATGAAGAATGGAGACAGAGAAATGATAACTCCTCAACTAGAGACTGCAGTATGGGGACAGAGGTACCAGGTCACCCCCTACTGAAGCCTGGAGGAATGAGGCCAAGTTCAATGTGCCATGACACTCAGAGACCAAGTGGAGAACCCGAGTCCAGGTCTTCCTGCTCACTTCCGGGACTGTTTCCCAACCTCAACCCCATCCAAGATGCTTTCACCTCTCCTTTGACCTGCACAGGGAGCCCAACAGCAGACATGGGACATGGCTGTGACAGAAGCCAAGATTAGACAGTGCTTCTGGAGACAGGGAGTGGTCAGGCGGGCTAGCAGCAGCTGGGACATCAGGATAACAGTGCAGGCATAATTACTGCCTTTGGTGATGTGGAGGCCCCACAGGAGGCCTGACACTGGGTGGTCTCCGTGGGATATGGAAAGGAGGTGCCCTGTGTGGGAGCAGGGAGCCAGGCACGGCAAGAGCTGGAACGGGGCCAAGGATGCCTTGGCAGGACAGCTGGTGGCACCTGAGTGTGGTATGGGCCATGAGGGGCCTGAGAGGAGATGGGGAGGGCACCACCTGGTGCAGTGAGGGTGAAACACAGGTTCGACCGCAGGACAGCAGGGAGTTTGCTGCTGCTTTGAAGTGCGTTTTTGTTTAGTGCATGTTTGCAATGCACGCTGACTGCATTCGTCATGGGGAGTCAGTAAACGTACATAACACAGCTTAATTCCTACCTCCTCTCCTCTCCCCTCTCCTTCCATCTCCAGAATCCTGCCCATCTGCAAAAAGATCTCCCTGTTTCTATTGTCTATCTTTTTTAAAAAAAATTTATACTTTAGACGTCTCATATAAGAGAAGTTATGACATATTTAAGCTTGTATGTCTGATTTATTTCACTTAACATTATAATCTTCAGGTGCAACCACTTTCCTACAAATGACTCAAGTTTATCCTTTATGGCAGAGTGGTACTGCACTGTGTATAAGTACCACATCTTCTTTATCCAGTCATCTGTTGATGAACTCATAGGTTGCTTCCTAGATTTATCCGTGACGAGTCTTGCCACTGCAGTATAAACACAGGTATGGGCAGACTGCTGTGGAATGATGACTCTACCTCTTTCAGTAAGGCACTTAGAAAGGAATTAGCTGGGTCAGATGGAATTTCTAGTTTTAGTTTTTTGAGAAACTGCCACGCTGATCTCCATAGTGATTGTACCAAGTTACTCCTGCTGCTTTTCCTTTCTCAGTGAAAAACAGCAGGTCCTGAGCCAGGTAGGAGTGAGAGGGGTCCTCAGAGGCAGAGGAGAGCAAGCCTGGAAGGTGGGAATTTGAACCACCACAGGGCAAGGAGCTCTCCAAGGTCTGGATCATCAGCTGTGTGTGGCTGGTGGGACACACAGCCTTCTCTAGCCACACAAGGGGGTGTGGATGGTGGACGGGGAGAGCCAGGCTGGGGCTGTGCACTCAGCAGCATGAGAACGGACATACCTCTACTAAAAACAGAGATTTGCTGTCCCTCTGAGTACTTGTGGTCCCTTCCGCAAAGTGAAGTCCAAAGTCCTTGGAACCTATCCCCTTGGCTCTCACCCCATCTTGTCACTCACGCGCACGCTCTGCCACCAGTGCTTGAGGAGGTACTCAACACACAGTTCTGGAATGAATCAACCACGCACACCCCATTTAGACAGGACCTAAGTTCTCGGTCTCAGTAGACTCAGTAGATCTCCCTGGGTGTGGGACACGCAAGGGCCACCACTGCTGACCTAGGCCTTCTAGCTCCTACCTCAAGGCTATAGTTGCTCATCTCCTCTCCAAACCGTCTTTGTTTAAACTGTGACCCAGTTCAAGGACCTAGGTATTTGGAGCTTTTGACTGAAAAGCAAAGATGGTAAAAAATCAAAGATAATGGGACCTAAAAGAAGTTGGCAGAACTGAAGTTCTGAGAAAAATCTTGGTAGTCAGAGTCCAGGCTTCATGCCAAAGCCTCCTCCCTACAGAAGCTGGAAGGACAGCACAGGAGGGGACAGAGGACAGCATTTCCACTGCATGGGCAGAACAGATGTGCACACTGGTCACACTCTCACATGCTCACAGCCATATGCTCACACACTGTACACTCACACACTCTTACATGTGTGCGCGCACACACACACACACACACACTCTCTCTCTCTCAGAACACAGTCACACATTTTCCCTCGAGAAACTCAGCCTAACAAGAAAAAGTAATCTGGAGGTCACCAGCCTAGAGTTGTTCTGGTCTGTCCCCCTGGCCCCTGTGTCCCTTCTGAAGGCAGGAAGTAACTCTGCGGCAGGGATCTTATCAGTCCAGTCCAGAGGCTTCTCCGGAAGGGGACCCAAAAGCTAAGGTGGCCACACCCACGGGGCTTGACAGCAAGTCCTGAAGAGTCCAGGCCAAGCCCAGGGTCTGTGCTTTGGGAACACAGTCCATGGGGGGACAGAGACCATAACTTTGAGTCCAGCCCAGGTAATTTAGCAGCTTAGCAAGACCACATCCCAAAATAAAAAATTTTTTAAAGGGCTGGGGAATATAGTGCAGAGTGAGGGACATGGGTTCAATCCCTGTGCTGGGAGGGAAAAAAAAAAAAAAAAGATTCAGTACAGAGTAAACTCCCTTGGCCTGCTGGGCCACGGAGGTAAAGCGGTATTTGCTGCAGGACCTGGCCCTGGCACCCCAGCAGGTCACCCGTCACTGGTCACTCCTAGGGGATGGCTAGCTTTCAAGAAAACACTATTTCTTACTATGCTTCCAACCTGCAAGGACAGCATGGGTAAGCAGTCTGAATGTGCAGAGGGACACAGAAGGCGGTGGGGTGACTCTGAAACCCCTCTCTCCTTGGAAAGCTGCTCAGCACATGTCCAGCCTGCAGCTCTTCAGAGCCACAGGAAGGGAGGGTCATGAGTTCAGGCAGCCTGACTGGCAATCCCTCAGCCAGAGCTCACTGAGTGCCCCAGACACCAGGGGCCACCCTCAGTCACCCTAACACCACCACCAACAGTCTTAGCTGCAAGACCAGGCCTCAGGCTCTCTGTAGTCCCAGCCTGATCATCTGTCTGCTAGGTTTCTTCACACTGGACTTGAGCAAAAGGGCAGGTCTCAGAGGTCATCCTGGCTCCTCAGGACAGTGGCCAGCATGCAGTAGGAGGTTAGTAAACGTTTGATGAGTGAATGAATCCAAGTATATCCCTCCAGGGCAGCTTAACTGGGCGTCAAATGTGTGTCCTGTTCCTGGTGCCTGGAATGCAGCAATGAACAGAACCAGCAAGGAGGCCCCGCCCCACAGGAACGATGGGCACCCTGGTCTCTGCACCTCCGGCACACACAGCACCCGGCTCACCGGGAGGTGGGGGCCAGGCGGCCGTCAGACGTGGGCAAAGACCTACTCTGGGACCCACTTAGGTTTGTCTTCAGCTCCAAGCTCAGTCGCAATGCAGCACCACAGGAAGCTCCCACCACACAATGCCTGACACTTGCTACCACTATTATTGTCACCCTCTTGCTGTCTCCTTAGCCCCCCCCCAACCAGGCATCTGGGGCTTTCCACCTTCCTTCCACACACAATACTCCCAAAGTGGGGCCACTGCCAGCACTGGAACTGCATCATCTCATTCATTCCTCGAAACACCCAAGGCCACACAGGCAGTGGAGCTGGATCTGAACCCGGGCCTGGCAGGGTGATGCCCATTGCCTCCTCCCACACCCCTGCTCCTTCCCTTGGTGAAATGCCTCCACCCACCTGGTAGGGGGGTCTGGTTCACCACTTGCTCAGGACTAAGAGGTTTCTGGGATTCAGGGCTTTCAGTGGTAAAGCCAGGGAAGCCTCAAGCCAATGCCACCACCCAAAGCAAGCTCCTCCTCCTGGTGCTCTGCCAGTCCTTACCACTTGCCACCTAAGCCCACCTTGGCATCAGCCCTCCAGGAACCCAGCTGTACCCTTTGCATTTTGCAAGTGACACTGTCACTGTTCTCAGACTACAGGGTCACAATCATGTCTACAGTCTGGTCCTAGAACTTCCTGTGCCACAACAACCTGGTCTTGGGGCTCCTTGTGACTTAATCCTGCTTCCTGACCCCAAGCCCATTAAGACCTCCTGAAGCACATGCTTAGGCTAGGTTTAAGACTCTGAGCTGCTAACAAGCCTGCAGGTGACACTGCAGTCTGGAGGCTGTGTACCGGTCCTGAATTGCAAGTTCTCCCTGGCTAGTGACCTGCTGATTCTGTGTTGTCTGATGCTTCTCTGACACCTGGCTCTCTGCCCACACAGAGTAGGCACTCAGTGAATGCTAACCATTGTGACTGAGAGCAGGGTTCCCACACCAGCGTGCTCTAGCAGAGGCCTGTTTAAAACTGCAGATTTCCAGCCACTACCTTGGGCCAGGAGAATCCCCACCCAAAGAGGAGACATCTGGAAACCTATATGGTTCTCACAGCCTGTCAAGCCCAGCAACCTGGGTTGTCACCTGGGTTTGTAAAGAACACAGGCCCCAGATCTGCTGTATCAGGAAATGTAAGAGGGCTCTGCAATCAGGATTCTAACAAGCTGTCCGGTGACGCTTTGATCGGACCAGCTCAGAAAAAATTAGTGCAGTAGAAGAATAATGGAACTATTCAGAGCTGGGCTGCAATCCAGTTCAACTAATTTCTCCCATCCTCAGTCTACGCATCCCCTTAACAAGAATTACGACCCCTGACCTCATTTGGTTGTTGTGATGATTATCTGAAATCCGCATAAAAGTTCATGTCCAGAATCTGGCATGCAGGAGAAGCCAAGGAATGCTGCCTGTTCTTCCCCGGTGGCCCTATTATACACCATGAAGTTGGGGAAATTATAGTTTCCGAGGATTAAGTGATATACACAGGATTACTTGGAGGGCAAGGGCATGAAGATAATGATTCTAGGCCTGACCAGGTCTCCGACAGAACCCCAAAGGTCTACTCTGCATAGTTCTGGCATCTCCGCCCCTAGTCACACTTGATGAGCAGGGACAGACAAAGCCCAAGGGGGCCCAGGGCCGCTGCTGCTCCATCAAGCTTCCTACAGCTTGCAGCTGTCCTTCACATTTCACACGGCACCCACCTCACCTGTGTGTCAAACATGCTTATTGTAGTGGCCAATGGGGACAGTTGTGAGAAGTCTCAGCAAACCTCCCACCTCTCTGTGCTTCTCAAATGGGAAACACTGGCTTTCACAGGTGTCAAAGTCCTAGAATATTCCACCACTTGCCAAGCATGAGGTCACTCAGAGGAGCAGGAAGCCAAAGAGACCCAGGAGCAAAAGCCATTCATTCCCCAGTGTTCAGTGGCAAGCTGGCCAGGCAGCTGGGGTGTGAGGGGTGCTCTGGGGGACTGAGGAGGTGGGCCAGCTGAAACGGCTTTAGTGGCAAGTAATAACCAAACCCCCAACCCACATGGCCTCAGTGAAGGAAAACATTATCGCACAGAAGACCAGAGCCTCACTACACCTGTTGCCATCAGCAGTTCAGCAAGAGAGTCACATCTTTGTTTTTAAACATATATGTGGCTCTTCAGAAGGATGACAGAAGCCTCCACCAAGCAAATGCCCCCTGATGTCTTGTTGTCTACAATTAAGTGACATGTTCAGCGCCTCAACCAATCACAGGCAAGCAAGTGAAATTCCTGGGGCCAGAGTCCAGCCAGAGTAAAGCACCCAGCTGGAAAGGCTGACAATGAACAAACCTAGGAGTCAGGCCAGGAGGAGGAACATGGGTGGAGGTAGAGAACCCTGAATTGACGAGCGAGCCGCTACTTGTCCATAACTCGTGAGACCCCACCAACACCAAAGGTGAACAACAGTCTTTGCAAGACACCACTTCTCTGGGACAGAGGCATCACTTAGAACTCGGCTCTCACTTCCATTGTAGAAGCCTCTCACCCTTACTTCCTTACGCCTGTTCCCTCTGCCCAAGGCCTCGGCTCATGAAAGTCTGTGAGTGGGCCTGCACCACACAGCAACCACCAATGTGCTCTGAGCCCAACTCATGACTGGGAACATGAAAAGCCAGCAGTGGCTCTCAGTCCCCTCAAAGCTGGCTTCTTGGTGGGCACACACCAAGGGAGGCAGTGCAGGGGAGGAAAACAGCCCTGAATTGGGCGAGTTGGGAGATGACACAAAGCACCCCTGCCAGGGGACAACAGCTGCTTCCCAGTGACAGCTTGCTCTGACCAGGCGCTGTGCTAAAGTAAACACATTAGGTATTATGAGTTTTCCCTCATTTGGTCTTACAAGCCTCCTAAAAGTTTGGTGCTATTATTGCACCTATGGTTTATCCCCTAAAAAGCTCGTGCGTTCAGATTGAAAGGTGAGTGGATCGTGAGGGTGCTATACTCATCAGCTGCTTGATCCACTGATGAGTTCATAGCCCAATCTGCTGTTAGAAGACTACTCTGATGGAAAGGGTAGGTCACTGAGATGTGACCCAGAAAGGTATATTCCTGTCCTCAGCTCCTTCTTTTTTTGATGGTTCTTTCCTTTTCTCTCTGCTTCTGACCACCACAAAGTAGGTATATTTCCCCCGCCAGGCCCCTCTGCCTTCATGTTTTTCCTCAGCAGACTCTGGACTGGAACTGTGAGCCAAAATAAATCCTGCCTCTTGTAATTTGTATATGCGGGGTACTTTGTACCCAACAACAACAACAACAAATGACGAGTACACTTTACAATAATACAATGATTTCTGGAATTCAGGGTCTGAGGATGTAGCTCTGGGTTAGAGTACCTGTCTGACATATGTGAGGTCCT
>PVJX010030826.1:0-21700 GCA_004027295.1 Dolichotis patagonum
TCATCCTTCTTAGAAGTCCTACCATGCTTTTTTTTTTGTTCTACTACCATTGGTTCTATCACATTGTGTCTTATTGGAATTTGAATATGTGTGATAGCTCAAACAAATTTTTTTTTCTTTTCTATCAAAAATGAGATATTACAGTACCCATTGAACATTTTCTGTTATTCGGTTCAGAAAGCCCTGTAATTCTTTCACTATATGCATGGCTTTATACTATTGTGTTATGTTTGATATTATTGTAATTGAAACTATGCTCAACTATAGCAGAGTAAGAGATACGGTGTTAGCTACTGTTGATGTCCAGTTGACTTAATGTAAAGTACCGTGTTGCCTATGTTGTCCTGTTCTGATCTTCTCTGTACTGCCCCCTTTTGTTTTATTGTCTTTCAAAGAAAAAAAAAAAGAGTGAAAGTGAAGGAAGGGGCCTAGAGGCGGAGGGAAGGAGGTACATAGGAAAGGGAAGAGGAATAGAAAAGAATCCAGCTGTGCTGTGGACAAGCCTACTCTCTAACAAAAGCATAAACGTTATGTGCAGCAGGCACGTGCTAAGGGAATTTTTAAAAGTGTATATGTGCAGAGTTTCATCAGCAGCCTATGCCGGTCCCACAGCCTTTCCCTGAAAACCTGCGTGGCAGGAATAAGATTGCCAGTAGTTTTTTGTTCAGATATTTTAAACAATATTCATGCAACAATGAACCTGTAGATGTTGAAAACCACATCTCAGAAAGAGGCAACAACTGTAATCAAGATTCGATATATAGGATTTACTGGAATTTAAAACATTTATCATTCAGCAAGCTTTGTGCAGAATCAATAGGCAACCAAAAATTTTGAATGACATCATTGAAAGATAAAGAGTTATTCTGAGAATCTATCAGAGTAGAAGTTGGTATTAAATACAAAGAGAAAATTCAAAGGTTGGGTGCAGTTTACTCTTTCAGATTGTTAAAATATATATTTCCTGAATGTTTAAACAATATATTTGATACTGATTTCTGACACAATGAATGTACTTCAAATCAAGTATAAAGATATCATTTGATATCAGTTTCTGATATTAAAAATGGTGGTATTATTCTTTATATTTTCTTTCTTTTAGATGTGGATTGGTTTCTCTTGTATCATTGTATTAATTTATTCACCTTACCAATAATTTTGAAATTTCTAACATATTCCAAAGTGTGCAAAGTAAACACAGGATTTATTTATAACGAAAATGGTGCATTTTCAAAAGGATTATAGGTATTTTCATCAAATTGCTTTCCTCAAACTTATTGCTAAGAATTTGGGAAGGCATTTATACACTGGTACCACCTTCCTGGAGGACAAATTAATGTATACACCAAAACCAACTCAGGAGTGCAGAACACATAGCGGAGAGTAATTCAGGAAGTCGTAGGTGTTACATCAGTTGCTGGAGTAGTATTCTTAACATATGTATTTTGTATTGTTGGGTACTGTAACTTTGGCACTACCGAATGTATATCTCTTTTCCAACAAAACAAATTTATACGGGAATTCTTGGACTGCAAAGCAGTGATTGGTATGCCATGAGAGAAAAAATAGTGGAAATCGTTCCTTTTTTTATAAACTTACTACCTTATTATGCAACATTGTATATATAATTGAAATAACATTGGCCAATAAATATAGACCAGCTTTCCCAGTATTGGCAGAGAAATACCTTTACTGCAAAAATGTTTTTTTTTTCCTACCATTCATGTTTGGTATGAAAATGCACAGAAATAAGAGACAAGAGGTGCTAATTCTTAAAATTAGACTAAATAAAATGTAGTTCATTTAGGCTTCTAATTATAACTATGACTGCATAGAAACTACTATGAAATGATACTTAGATTTTTAAATTTATTTTTGAGCAATACATATAACATACAAATTACACACATTGATGAGTAATCAATGGATGTTTTGATATATGCATGCATTGTGTAATCATGGTTTATATACATACATATATATATATATTCTTAAATAGTTTTCATCTTTTGTGTAATAGCACTCAAAATCCATTCTACCTATTTAAAATGCATAGTACATAGTCACTACCTATAAGTACCTCATACTAAAATAATGCACTAGAATTTCTTAAGCTGTGCTACCTGTAGTTTAGTATCTATTAGTCAACCTCTCCCCATTATCCTAGCCCCTCTTTTCTTCCCACCCTACTGTCAACTAATGTGAGATCAACTTTTTAGGATTTCAGAAGTGAGTGAGATTATATAGTACTTGACTTTCTATGCTAGTTTTATTCACGTAATTTAATGATCTCCAGTTGTATCCATGCTGTCATCAGGGACAGGATTTATGCTTTTTATAGTGAAATAATATTCCATGGTGTATATGCACATTTTCTTTTTACAATCATTAGTTAATAGACACTTTGATTGCATTTCCTGGCTACCTTGATTAGTGCTATAATAAAAATGGAAGTGCGCATGCCTCTTTGACTCATTGATTTCATTTTCTTTGGCTACATGTTCAAAAGCAGAATTGCTGAATCATGTGTGTTTTAATCAGCTTTTCTCTCCCTGGGAGCAAATACCCAACATACACAATTTAAAGGAGGAAATTATTCACGGATTCAGCGGGTTCAGTCCATGGTTGGCTGGCTCCTTGACAAAAAAATGATGGAAGGAAACGGTGGGACACAGCTGCTCCCTTCATGGCCCAGAGACAGAGCTAGGGGAAGAGTACAGTTGAAGGTATGTGTACCGTACAAAAGCATAGTCCCAGTTACCCACCTCAAGCTGGGCCTTGCCCCCTAATAGCACAATCAGCTTTGAACAACAGTAGATTTGCCTGCTGGTAAGTAGAGAAAGAACCCTCATGACCCAGTCAGCTCTCCAGGAGTTTTTTACTATTATTTCTGATTTTAAAAATTAATGAATTTTGTGGACTAATATTTAAATTTGATAATAATTTTAAATGTAGAGACTTTGAATTCTACAGGTGTTTTAGTTACTTTATACTCTTTGTTGAGACAAAATACCTGATGTCCAAAGTTAGGGAAGGAAAGGTTTATTTCTTAGAGTTCTTGGAGGCTTTAGTAAGTACTCAGTTGGCTCCAAGGAATGGTGGCCTGAGGCATCTGTCATTTAAGGCCAGTGCAAACAACAAGGCAGAAACCAGCCAGGGAGAGATAGAGAGACACCTTCTTCCCACCAGTACACGGTAAGCTGGCTCCACTCCTAGGCAGGTGCAGCACTCACACCACGAATCTGAGTGCTAGACAACGAAGCAATCACAATCCCGGGATTTGGTCACATCCATAATTTCATCAGGCTTCGGGTCACTGACATAAACCATGACAACAGGTACTGAATACAAAAGCCTTTGAAACTGTATGTTTAAACTGACTTTCTCAAGTTTGAAACTTTCATAAAATAAATGGCTGCTTTCTCCAGAAAACTATACATGTACCATTCAAACAAAGGTTTATATGCAATTTGTTAGCAGTTACAGGCTAGTTATACCTTCTCAGAGACTCCCATTTGTAACCTCATGGATGGATGTAGAGATTTGTTTTGTTTCCATATATACAAATAGAATATTATTGTAGCTTTGATTCTTTAAGAAGAATGATGTTGTGCCTTAGGATTATATATTGATAGTAGATAATCATCAATATAAATAAGCATATAAAATATATACCCTGATTTTAAAATTTCTGTGTTTCTGCATAGCAAAAAATAGTTTTCTTCTTGGATTCTGGGAATACAGCTCAGCTCTACAGTGCCTGTCTGGCAAATGTGAGGCTGTGAGTTTGATTCCCAGTACCAAAGAAAGAAAGAAAGAAAGAAAGAAAGAAAGAAAACAGGAAAGAAAAGAAAAGAAAAAGTAAAGAAAATAATTTTCTTGTTAAGGGTATTGAATTTTTTGAGTTTGCAGGAAAAGTTTTTTTTTTAAAAATTAAATGTGAAATGTATCACACACATTATTTATTTGTCCTTTCAGCTTGGTCCTAGGAAAGCAATAATTGGGGCATACTTGAAAAATTGATCCTTCTGGTGTAGAAAGAAGAATGAGATAAGGGAATTAGGAGACAAGTATTTTAGTGTACTCTGATTGCTAAATATTATTCTTATTACTGCTTTATCTTGAAATAGCTGACGGGCCAGGTATTAGCTCAGTGGCTTAAGTCCCTACCTTGCAAGTGCGAGGTGGTGAGTTTGATCCCAGGTAAAAACAAAAGCAAAACACAACAAAACAGCTGACATTTCCAGATCTTAATTTAGTCATCTTCATATATGTCTAAATGAATGTAGTAAAGGCAAATTTATACGGATTCCTGGCATTTTATATTTCACTTTCATGTTTCTAGAGACATTTCCACCATTAACTTCTGGGTTAACCCTGTTCTCCTGAATATCCTTTTCCCCTGCATATATAATAACAATTAGCTAACAATTGAAAGTATTCTCTGAATTTAAAAAAAAAATGTGAAAACCAAAATGACAAACTGGTTGTTTTAAAAGTCAGTATCCAGCCAGCCATGGTAACACAGCACTTTGGGAGAAGGAGGCAGGAAGATCTCAAGTTTGAGCCAAGCATAGGCAATTTAGCGCGTTCTTAAGATAAGAAACGGTCTAGAAATACAGTTGACGGTGAAGGCACTGGGTTTAATTCACACACACACACACACACGCATACACACATGCATACACACAACACACAGTTTGTATGTCAGAGACAGTACAATAAATTAACTCAAATTTTAAAAGAAAAAACCCCACCCTCCAAAAATCACTGTTTTCTCATATTTTATGTTTTGAGACTGTTGTCTCCTTATGAAGATAGTTTTTAAAAAAAATTCATAAGTAAGTCTGCTAGTGATCCATATCATACTGAACTTGAATAGTGTTCTACAAGAAAAAGTTTAGTGTTTGGTCTAAAATATTTTGCAGTTAATACCATACATATATGGATTAAATGAATTTTCTAAAATCATAGTACATATTTCTAAATTTATCTCTGATTTCTTGTGTCATCTGAATATGAGTTTTCTTTTTATTTTGCAAAAAATATAATTCTGGGTCCTTAATGCATCTTTATAGAGTGAAAAATTAATAATATTTTAAACACCCATATATTGGTGTATATTATGCACAGAATTTTTTTGCCAAAAGTTTATTTTAAACCAAGCATATATCGGTATTATTTTATACTCAATTGATTATTTTGTGTTTTTTTATTTTTTAATTTAATTTAATTTAATTTAATTTAATTTAATTAATTTAATTTAATTTTAAAAGGGAGTAAAATTAAACACAACAAACAGAACAGAATGGGACATAATAAAGCATAAATTTCAAAGCTAACCACCAGAGATCTTCACTATCTGTCATATTGTCTCTTGTTTTCTTTCAAATGGTTGTCCCTATCTTTGCACACGGAGAGCTCATACTAAACAACATAGGCAATCTTTTCACAAGATGTGTAGTTCACTGGCTCCCACTTGCTAGGCGGGGGGGCGGGGCATGGGACTGGGGACAGGACGACATGAGATGACTGATTCTCAGCCCACACGCTGGCAGGATCACAGTCATCCCCCAGAGATGGGAAAAGTTCCTTGTTCTCCTGGCACCCCAAGTCAACCGCACGGTGCAGGTCCCGACGTGCCAGGGTCTCTCTCCTTCAGGAGGTAGAAAGTCTGCCACACTCTCAGCCACCCCCCAGAGGAGAGGAGCTCCTTGCTCTCCTGGCACCCCTAGTCAACCGCACTGTGCAGGTCCCGAGGCACCAGGGTCTCTCCCCTGCAGGCCCCCTAAAATCTGCCATACTCACTTGCTATTTCTTTCTGATGAATTGACCATTCCATTTCCAAAGTTCTGAAATGGCCAACAGACCACAGAAAGAATTCTTTTTAGGCTCCTGTTTGAAACCAGCAGCTACAGCAATCTGCTGGCCTTGCTTCAGGGCCATTCAATTGATTATTTTGAAGAGTAATATGTATCTATATTTGTAGATAATAGGACAGTTAATTTGTAGGTCCCTTTAATCCCAATATTTTCATATTATCTGATATGCATGTTTTGATATAATTTTAATTTTTACATATAAAAATTCTGTCTTTTTTAAAAATTGAAAAAATGGTCATGAGAAGTTTGCCTGTTTATTTTCATGAAAGCACATTGCATCTTAGCAGTGATATTTACTAGGTATTTTATTTTTATAAATGAAAAATGAACTATAGTGTTTTATGTTTATTAGCAAATATACTTTCAGAACAATTTGCAAGTGAATATTTCCTTTCCAATTATCCAGATTCCTACATCATTGCTTTGCCTGTTTGACCTTTTTAAAAACTTGCAAAATTGTCATAACAGATTTTTTACAAGAATACAAATTCAAAGAGCTATTATTAAAGTGATGTTTTATTGTAAATCAATAAAAAGGTGATTATTTCTGTTTAGTGCTTTAGAATACTCATTTTTATTGTCACATAGTTTAGTTTTGCTTTTATTATAAATGCTAAGAAAAACAGTAAAAAATATGTGAGGAAAATAGCTACAGATGCAACTGTGGAGTCAGTACATTATAGATACTACTAGGCAATGCGGAAATTGAGTCTGATCTGAGATTGCAGAGAGCCACTTGCATATTTACCAGCAAAGCTGTTAATGAGCACTTCTGTGGTGCGCTAAGGAGACGGCAGCACTAAAATGATGTTCTGCAAGCCATTCGAATGATGGCCTGCTGATTTCCCTTCAAGAGGGGAACAATTTCCACAACTTCCGAATTTGAAGATGTGCTTGGTGAAGGGAAAGAACTTGGAGTTCTCGATATTTAAAGAAATTTATCTTCCAAAACACAGTTGCTTGAAAAAAACACAAAATCTGGAAGGTGGATAAATGTATGTCTCGGTGTCACATGAAGTCATAGTTTCCTGGCTCCCTACTTTGCATTATGGCCTTGGAAAGAAAGCCCAGCTCTGAATGACAAAATCCACCAGGTCCTGAGACCATGGCTCCCTGCAAGTCGACAGCGTTTGGGTTACTCTGAACCAGCCTCCTCGCTCGCCTTCCTTTCGACCCTGATTAAGATTCATCCTTGATTATTATAACACATGCTTACCTGCACCACCGCCGCTCTAAAATAAGGTTTTGTTGCAATTACGTTATATTAGCACAGAAGTTTTAATTAAGCACAGCTTTCTAAACACTGCTGTTTCAGAGCTACTTCACTGATCACTCTTCAGCTGTCTCTGAGATGTGTCACTCACGTCAGACTTCCTCTGACGTATGAAGAGCCCTGTTTGCCGCACAGGAGCTTCCCACCTTGGAATCCGTTTACCAAGGGCTCAGTTAAATTACTCTAAAACAGTTGTCCTGTGCAAGTTTGGTTTGAGTTTCATACACCTTACGTTACCGTTGTCAGTAGAACCTCTTTTCACAAAAAAATAAAATGAAACAGAAATTAAGTACTTACTTTGGATAAAATGTGATTTGTTGTTAACTGTAGGCCATGTCATTTGTAATCTCCCTCTCCTCTCCTGTCTTCTTTCGTCTCCTTTTCTGCATGTGCCTCTCATTCTGTCTCTGTATCTCTCCTCTGACACCCACCATGATGCTAAGATTTCTATGTCAAGGTTAAAAAAACAAGAGACTCACTTAAAATTAGATATGCCATTCACTTTGAGAAATTTTTGCAAGAATCTCTGGAGGCATATACCAGTATATTAACTAGTACATGGAAAAAATAAATGTGAGAAGAATAACCCTGGAGAGATGAAAGCTGACTATTTTGAAAGCAATAGCCATATATATATATATATATATATATATATATATATATATATATATATAAAATTTTCCCATAAACAAATAGAAAGCAAAAACAAGTATTTAGCAATACTTGATCATATTTATAATATTTGAATGAAGGTTTTCCCACCCAAACCAGAGAAAATTACTTTTCAGTGACATTTTTTTAGTATAAAAATCTCGAGAACGTTTGTGTATAACTGGCATCAAAGCATGGAATCATAGTAGGAACTGGTCTGTTACTTTAGTTGTGAGAGCTTCTGTTTTCCTTCTTGGCTAAATAGCTTTCTATATCACTCTTTGAATACCGTCAAACCTTCTGTAATAGAATTTGATATTGTTTTGCTTTATTAACCTCACTAATGCAAGAAGAAAGATACAAGAGTGAACTTTAGACATAATCTACCGAACAGCCTCAGTGATGATCTGGACGCTTTCTGTATTGCAGAATTGAAGTTGTAACAACAGTTGCTATTAGGAAATACATGTTTCATTTTGAGCAAGGAAAATTATAAAATAAACTTAATATTTTGGATTACTACAGTGATATTAAAATGCCATATTTTATTAAGGAATATTTCTAAAAACAATTCTCAATCATAGGGATTAATTATGCCCTTTGGATATTTTGGTGCAAATAAATTAAAAGTGATTGATGTTGTCCACTAAACAAAATACCTATGCGGAAGATTCAGTGATTTCTTCTTGTTAATGACTATTTTGAAGATGGTTAATTTATGGTTAGAAATGTCAACATTGTGTAATTAGCTGAGATGTTAAATCACGTATTTCATACCTACAAAACCTATAAAGTGACCTGCCAGTCTTGTGCATAGGTGTAGAAGGTGTGAGAATTCTGGGACATTAATAAAGCTTCATTATTCACAGCAGTGGCAACCAGAATATCAGCAATTTCGTGTGCTAGTTTCCAAGTGCCAGTTTTGAGAGTGTGGCACAAAGAGTGTCAGACTGGGCTGGATTTATAGGAAAAGAACCTAGACACTGAGAACGGAAGCCTCTTTTAATAGCAAAAAGCTCCCCCTCAGCTTTCAAGGAGGCATTCTCTTTATTGTACTGGACAGGGACCACTTCTGCTTTTCTCAGAGGGAGAGCTGTCTCTTTCTCTACATACTGTCCACTATGGAAGCATGTCTGTGAAGATAGTCTAAACCAAAAGACACAGCAGGGCTTTGCTTCAAGACCACGCAGAACCTTCAGAGAACCAGAGGGCCGCATGGTGACAGAACCCTTGCAGGTGCAGCAGCCCTTGTTGTTGTCTCTAGCCTCGCTCCCACCCACAGCAGCTGTTCAAACTGGTTACTTCCGCTCTGGCGTGGGAAAAGGAAGACTGCTCTGAATGGTGCGATGGCAAGATTAAGCTGTGTGCACCCATTAGGAAAATTTTCATAGAACGTTATTGAAGTTTTGAACTAATTTATGATGTTTAGACCTTTAGTAGTTGTGTGTCACTCTGAAACATTTATTTGTTTATTTATTAGTTCCAGGATAGAACTCATAACTTTGCACTTGCCAGGCAGGCACTGTGCTGCTGAGCTGTATCCCTGGCCCAGAAACATTCTTTTAGATGGATTAAACATATTAGTTGACTTCCCACGCCTATTTAGGTTCTGGCATTAGAAGAATCAAGTACAGAATAATGAAAGTAAGATGCAGATTTGCAGAGAGTGGGCTGAGCAGTGTATTTTTAGAGTGGAATATATCTCTTAAGTGCTATCGCTTTTCTTGAATTGATAAAAATTCTCTTATCTAACACTGACTTGTGATTTAATGAAACACTGTGTGTGGGAAAAAGCATTGGAAAGCAATATTTACTTTTAGTATGTAATTAACCACTAAATTAAAGGTCTGATCATTTTTCCAATTTGACATTAAAAAGAAAATACGGTACAAAACAACATAATGTGTAAGAGATGTTTTTCGTTTGAATCTGATAGAATTTCTAATGATTTTGTAATTTACAGGATTCTCTTAAGGTTTATAATGTTTTTCAAAATGCAAAGTGTTTAGGCAGTTAATTTTTTAAAACTAACTTTGCAACCTACAGTAATGTTTAATTTTCCCATCTAGTAATGGTAATGAACAGAAATAGATCCAATCAACTGCCACCACAAATAAAGCCCAAATTAAATTGTTTTCTCTGCATAGGTATTGTATTGAAACTGTTTGTCTTTTTAGATTTAATTTTAAATATTAAAATTAATGTGATCAATATATCTTTCCCTTTTTCAACCTATTAATAAACTTAAAAGGGCATACACTGTACAAAGCCTTAATCTCCATAAAGGACTGTAGGGGTTCCAGGTTTAAAGAACATGCTTTTACAAAATGAAATTGTCTACATTAACATTATTGCTGAATGAAATCTCTGTACTCCTTGATAGAGAGCCTTTGATTTGAAGGAAAATTAATACACTTTGGAAATCAATTTCTCAATTTCTTTTTTCATAAATTCATAGCTTCCTTCTTTTTTGATCTCTTTGGTAGATCAAAAATCTCCTAAAGAACAACTGCACTTAAAAATAAATTAAGTAGTTACAACAAGAAAAAATTTTGATGAGATTGCAAGAATTGATTTTTGGTACTTGTGTCATGATGGATACACTTTTGGCATCACAGAATTGTGAAATAATGAACAAATTTTGAGAACTGACCTTGTGTTATGTAAACAATTTATAGAATGAGTATTTATGTAAAAGTAGTGTTGACATCTATTTGATAAAATGCTCTTAAAGACTTTTGAAGATTTTGCTAGTACAAATCAAATGCACAATTAAAAATTGACATTGCTTATTATATAATAATCTTCTGAACTTGGAGTCCAAAACGTTGGGTTAAAATCATACTCATGGTAGTTACTATGAGAAATTGTTTCTTAACTTTACCTTTTCCTATCCAAAAGATATTAATAACATTTCATTCATAATTGCTGAATAAATGATTCAAATTTCCTTGACTTTGGGTTTTACAAAGTCTTAGTGTTGTAAATTTGAAAGACTTTGTGTTCTGTTCTAAGGCACTACTTCTGCTGGTAAGACTGTGGAAACCACTCCCTTTTCCCACACTGGATCCCACCCACCTACCCCCCATAATGGGAGTACATGTTAGAGTCTGATCATGGAACATAATTCCCAGTTAATTGTTTCAATGTTTATAGTTTTGAATAGATAAGGAACTAGAAGTGGCAGAAAGTAAATGATACATTCGGGATCGAATAACAATAAAAAACAAAGACTGGATTAATATCCTGCAAGAGTCTGACTGAAAACAGGCTTTTCCACACATTCTTCTGGTTCTCAGGGATGAGAGATATTTCAAGTATGGTGCATCGCTTGGTGATATCTATGGAATTAGGGATTTGCTGCCTACCTCAACATTTCCATTTTCAACCCAGCTTCCAAGGATTTCTTATTTAATCTTACTTTAAAATATTTATTCAACAATACATATCTGCAGTGCATAGAGTTTGCATTCCTGGTGTGGAGTCAGTGCGCACACACAGCACATCTTCACCCCTCTTCTCATGCCCTCGCCTCTCTCCCTCCCTCCTGTTCCATCTTTTGCTCTCCCTGCCCTTGAGAGTGATCTCTCTCCCTACTTCTTATTATCTTACTTTTATTTTCCTCTTTATTTACACTTTCAGTTTCTCATTAGGAGGAAATGTGATATTTCAGCACGTGTGTCTGAATTTATTTCACTTAATATTATGCACCTTTTTCCTACAAATGACTAAGTTTATCTTTCTTTATGGCGAAGAAGTGCACTGAGAGTGTTCATTTACCCCTCATGGTTTTGTTAAAATGATTATGTGTACAGTGAGTAAGTTTCTGTTGAATGGGAATTAAGTACAGAACAGAACAGTAGAGCAATAAATACAAAAGCTGAGTGTAGCAGTGTAAGTTTCCACAGTGTTCTGAGCAGTAGCTCTGGAAACTCTGCAGATAGATAATGTCATACTTACATGGGACACACGGAACACTCTGCCTTAAGACTGCCAAAAAGGCAGTATTTCTTGTTAGGACTCTACTCCCCATTACTCTGGGAATCTTGGGTTTTGCCTTTAAAACTCCTTAAAACCACTGAAAACAACTAATGAAGAGTACAGAAGATTTCAGTAGATTTGAGCTACTTTTGGCCTCTCCAGTTACAAGAGGTACACAAAGTAGTGGTCCTTGGCTGCCCAGCATTTATTAGTATGGTGAGCTGCTGCTTGGGTAACCTTGGTCACTGAGATTTCTGCACACGTATTTTCAATTTCTTTTGTAAGGGCCATCAGTGTAGTGGGTATTCTGTGACACACAACATCCCTTTAGGGTTCCTAATATGACTATAACACCATCTGTTGGAAAAAATATCATTCCTTTTCCTGCAGTGTAGATATGTTTTTGATGGATTCTGTATTATACATTATTTTATTAATATATTATGTTATGCATTGTATTTATATTTTAGAACCTGTAATACTTATAGAACAATCTGAATACTATCGATGAGGAACAAATTTTGAACACATAAGTTTTTCAATTTCAAGATATTTGGTAATGCTACAGTGATCAAACAAGTGGTATTCACAAAGGAGTAGCTTGATGAAACAGTAGAGTCAAGAAATTTATCTACACATATCATCAATATTTCTGACGAAGATATTCAAGTAATTCAGTGAAGGCAAAAGTATTCTTTTAATAAATAATTGAAGCCACTAAATATTTTCAAAAAATATGTATTATCTTCCTGCTTCACTTTATATGTAAAGTTATTTCAAGGTATCTCATTTACTTAACCTAAAAATGGGACTGTAAACTGAAAAATAACACACAATCCAGCATTTCTCAAATTTCAGCTAGGAACAGATTTTACAGGCAGTGACAAAGAGCAATAACAATGAAAAAAATTCCTTAATGTTTTCTCTAAACAATTATTTATAAGATGAACAGACACAGACTAAGAGAAAAAAGTCACTTTCTCAACTGCCGCAGGATATTCCTCCAAACCATTTTAAACATTTTATGAACCAATATGAATAAGAGAAAGCACGCTCTTGTAGCCAAGTTAGAATATCAGCTTGATTGGCTCAGGGGTCCTTCTGGAAGGATTAGTAAATTGCACTTTTGAGAGTGTCTGCGCAGAAGGAGAAGGGGTGGCCTTTTCACACCTTGCTGTTTCCTCCCTGTCACAATCCCCCCTGTGCTGCTTCCTGGCTGATGTGAACTAAGATTTCCCTCACCAGGCCTTCCCCCACAGTGTTTCTTTTCCTAAAGCAACACAGCTATGGACTGAATCTCCTGAAACTGTAGGACAAGTTAAACTTTTGCTTTAAGATGTCAAGGTTTGTTATTATGTGTTAGCTATAAGAAAACTGGTTAATACCAGCACAATACAAAGTTGTCCAAAGAATTGAATAGTCACATCGCTATGAGCACCAGAAGTATTCTCAATGATATTTCTAATTAGGCAAGTGCAAATTAAAACTACAAAATAAAGTTTCACATCCACTACATTGTTCTGTGCACACACACACACACACACAATGTAAAAGTAGGCAAGGATATGGAACAGTTGTAGACTAACTCACATATACAACAGGTTTCTGATGGAAATATGAAATAGTACAATAATTTTAGAGAAGTGCATTAAACATTTATCTATTCGCAGGCCAGGGATATAGCTCAGCAGTATAAGCACCCGCCTGGCAAGTGCAAGGTTCTGAGTTCAATTCCCAGCACAAAAAAAATTTATCTATTATGAAACCATGCAGTCTTACTTTTAGGTATTTACCTACTAAAAATGAAATTCTTGGACATCAAATACTTGTGCAAAATTTTTCACAGCAGCTTTATTCATTTAAGCCATTGCTTTCCACTACTCAAAATAGTCTTAACGACAAAATAGAAAAATAAATGCTGTTACACAGTGAACTATGATACAGAAAGAAAAATCAACAAACTACAGATGCAGGCAAAATTGTGGATGAAAATCAAAAAGCCCATATTGAGCTTTAAAAACAAAAATAAAAAATGTTATATCTATGGAACGTACTCACATATGCATGAAAATGGTTCCACTTATATGAAGTTTAAAAATAGACAGATCTATCCAGTCACTGAAATCTTGCCTCAGGTGGTGTGGAAATGATTGACTGTAAAGGACTATGAGGGAAGTTTCTGGGGTGGTGGAAAGATTCTACGTCTTGGTCTCAGTCGCACAAGTTTGTATTAAAATTAGCAATGTCTATTAAAAACTATACTTAAGAACTCTTCATTTTGTTTTGTGTAACATCATAACTTACTTTACTCATGAGAATTGTAGGAGACATATAGACGTAGTCAACATTTAGAACTGTGTGTGTGTGTGTGTGTGCTGTGTATATGCATCTTCCTCACATTTCACCTCATAACAGAATTACTATGAAAATACTATGAAAGTATATCCTTGGACTAGGAATATAGTTCAGTGGTGTGAAAGGCAATAACATCAGTCCTCATCCCAGCAATGAAAGAAATTAAAAAAAAAAGAAAAGAAAAAGGAATGAAAGAGGGGAAAAAGAGGGGGAGAGAAAGAAAGAAAGGAAGGAAGGGAGGGAGAGGGGGAGGGAGGGAGGGAAGAAGGAAGGAAAACAAAAGAAAAAAGGAAAGAAAATACAGTATTAGTGTGTTCTAGTGGCAAATATGACTTACATAATTTTAGGGGATATGAGAAGCTTGATGCATTCCCTGCTTGTTTACTGTTTATAACATAGGTGTTCTACTCTGAAGAATATTTAGACTTTTACACTTTGCAAACTGAACAAAACAGAAAAACATATTTGAATATCAAAGGTTGCACTGATGCTTTTGCTGAGAGTTTGTTGGAATTTAAAGCTTCAAATACACAGTTGTGAGGACAAGAATAAGTGATTTGGACACCTAGGGAATGATAAACATTGCCAGGAGACTGGAACCTAAAGTTGAGTCTGAATGACTGCAAAGTTTCAAGTTTATTTTCTATTTCTCAAAAAGTTTCTCAGTAGTTCCATAACATTTTCCTCCACTTGGTCACTTTAAAATTCTAAACAACAACAACAACAACAACAACAAACCTTTTGAGTAAAGTTTAGAATGCTTTGTTCTACTGAATACAATAGCAGCCTCTCACAACAAACAAAGATAAAATGAAAAGGTTGGACTCCTTTGTACATTCCAAGTACTTTATTTATGATTATTCCAGAGATAGTGTTTCAGCTTTCTGCTGAAGTTTATGCAAAAATACTCATGGTTTTATACGCTGATGTGAGTTTTCATGTGTATTAGGCTCCTCATTTATTTTATTTGAGTATTTGGTAATACATGTAAGGTCCAGATGTTTTCAGTTAATAATTATCTCTAGTGGAAGCTGGAATGACATGTCTCAGTAGTCCTTAAATGACAGTTGTGTGTAAATGATAGTTTTATGTATAAATTTTAAGAGCTATAAAGAATGAGTAGACAGCAGTTTTAGTTTTTAAAAATTTTAAATCCTAAAATGACTTTTCTTACTTTTGAGATGTAAATGAGATTTTCTGGAAGAAAGAATTTGGATTGGAAGTCCAATTGTGACATTTTATTTTATGATCTTCACAAATGAATCATTATCAATGAAAGAACACACCATCTTCTGTTTGCATAATAGTTCGAGTAATTAATAGCTAAGTGAGACTTAATTGCCTTACAAATTGATTAAATGTTTGCATAGCTTAAAAATACAATTTTACAGAGAGGCATTATTTGAAATTTGTTTATAAATATAAGTCATGCCATTAATTATGCTGCTTTTCACATGATAATAGAGTCAAGGGTCATTATATTTTTTTCAGATATTTGTAACATGCTAGAAAGAAAAAGAAAGGAAGATTAGAAATAAATTTTCTCCTTGTGAAAATGAAACAACCTAGAACTCAATAATGTGAAATTAGTAGCTACTGATTTCCATACATTTTGAGATAATTACTTCCTTGTTCCCAGGAAACTTCAGGATCAAATTTGTAGGTCTTTTGTTTGTTCTTTGGAAGGTGAGTTCATTCAAGATCATTATTCTGTCTTAATTTCATAGTGTTGTTATGTCTTAAGTTACGACTTTTTGAGATCATCTCATCCATTTTTCTGCCTCTGCTGATGATTATACATACATTTTTGAAGACATATTTTTTAAATTGCTTATTTTTTTGAGAATTATGCCTTCACTTTAACTATTCCAAGCATGCGTGACTTTTATTTTTAGTATTTTGACTTTTTTACTACTGCCATTGTAGTATTAAGTGACATGTAGTTTTGTTGGGCATTTATTTCTCTACTAGTCAATGATGTTGGGCATCTTTCCATATACAGTTGTTGTTGATCACTTTATACCACCTGAAGAAAGTTCTACTTAGTTTCACTGATGATTTGTAATTTAATTCTTTTTTGTTAAATTATAAGGATCCTTTACACATTATATATTCCAGACCCTTATCACATATATGATTTGCAAGTGTTTTCTCCCCACTGTCAACAATTTTTCTCTTTCTAACCTTTCCTTGGAAGTGTTTTTTGTTACACAAAATATTTCAGCTTTAACAGTGTTTACCTATTTTTCTTTTATTGCTTATGCTTTTAATAATTTACCTAAGAAATTATTATGAGATCCAAAGAGATGAAAGTTTCCTCTTACGGTTTCTTCTAAGACTTTTTATGGTTTTAGCTATTATACTGAGGTATGTGATCTGCTATGCACTTGTTTTCCTTGTGTGAAGGACGCACCTTCATTCCTTTTTAATGTGGAGCTTTGGTGTTTCCACCACGAATTTTGGAAAGACTACATTCACCTATGCTGAACGGTCTGGGGACCCTGTTGATGATCATTTGATCACAGGCATTCTGGGTTTGCTTTTAGACTGAAAATTGATATATGTGTTTATCTTTATGCCAATACAACATTGCCTTGATTACCCATATTTTTAAGTTTTGAAATGTAATTCTTCCTGTTTGATTATTTTTCAGAATTGTTTTAACTTTTGGGTCCCTTGTATTCCATAGAAATTTTAGGATTAGACTTTTTTTTTTTTACATTTTTAAAAAAGAGTCACTGGGATTTGAATAAAGATTTCATTAAGACTATAGATTATGTTTTGCATTGTTGGCATATTAGCAATATGAATTCTTTAATCCATGAAGAGCAAGTGCCTTTCATTTTATTTAACACTTTCAGTTTCTGTCTGCAATATTTTACTTGTTTCACTGTAGAAATCTTTGTTACTTTAACATTTATCCTTGTATATTATCTTATAAGTAACCATTCTTTTCTTTGAGGCCCATTCTAATTCTTTTTGCATTATTTTTCATGAGACAGAAAATTCTTTTCCAAGTACTGCCTACTAGTTCTATTTCTAAATCTCTTTCAATATTGATGGTTAGAGTAGTTTACTAAAATTACCCTAGCTATGTGATGGCAAGACTAGTGGGAAGATTATTGCCAATCTTTCTGAGATATTATAATCCTTTTTTCAAAAAAATTCTATATATTCTCATGAACCCTGACAGGTGCTCTATTTGTAATGCAAATGCATGGAACTTCCCACTGCACAGACCCTTTGCTGCCAGTACAGAGTGTGCAGGAGTTGAAGTATGGGGCTCAAGAATGTTGACAAAGTTTATCATACTTGCCTCTCTCTTGTCTTTGTAGAGCAAATTAAACCTGTATATCATTGTTTTAGAATATATCAATTCTCTATTTATTCTAAATAATGACAGCTATTTGAAAAATATCTAATAACTACACTTGAAATTAGAGTTTAAAATTTCTTGTTAAATCCTTCATTTATTAAATACATTTTCTACTACTATTCTGTTTCTGGCATACTTCCTAAAGTAATTTCCTAGATAATGATGCATGAGATATATAATTTTAAGTCCTGCTTATATGGGACATCACTTCATTCAACTCTCATTCTTGATGGATAGTGTAGCATAAATTGTATGGAGTGAAATTAATTTTTCCTCAGAGATTTGAAGTGATTGTTCTATTTTTTGTAAGACCCAACATTACTTATGAGAACAGCAGCCATGTTAATGTGTCTTTATCAATAACCTTGAATTTTTGCAGTGGGGAAAGCTTAGGAACATCTTAATGATTTTTACTGCTGTAAAACAATATTCACAAGAGTGAACCTGGCTATTTGTATTCATTGTACCGGAGAATCAATGAATATTGTAATACTTAAAATTAGAAATCATGCTCTATTTTGATCTTGACCAGTTTTAGCCTACATTTTTTTTTATTCTAGTGAGATAAAGAAACTGATGGAGCAAGAACCACTGAGGCTCACAGTAACTGCTCCAATGTCACTCAAAACTTCAGTTACAGCAGGATCTTTTGTTTCAGTTTGTTTTACTCTAAAAGATGGGGTCTGGATAAAGACTGTGGAGCACTCAATGAGAATATCTACAGTTAATAGTCACACTTTAGCCTTTTTACCATCTGTTATTTTTGATATATCAACTTACCCTCCAAAATTTCTAAATTGTGTTGTAGGAAACATTTGTGTTTCCTTACATTTATTCATTTCAGTAAATATTTTTGGCTATAAAAGCTGGTATTATGCATTTTAATCAATACTTTTTCACTTGCTTTCCAAAAATTCACTGGAATCTTCAGTCAACTAATAGCTATCACTTACTCTTTTCATTTTTATGTCTTCTAGCTTTAAAAAGTGGCGTTGCTTTATACCTTAGGTTGCATTAGGTTGGGGAAAATATGAAAAACATTTTCCAATACATCTTCTTCATCCAAAAGTTTTCTTAAAATAATTCATTGACACAATATGTTACATGCGGATTCATGCATGGATTTTTGTTAAACCCTTGAAAATGGAAGTTTTTGTAGCTGATTTTTACTATGGTATATGCATTTCCAAAAATAATTTGACTAATTTTTCCCTTTTTATTATCATTTAACAGTATGAGTTAGCCTGCTAGCTCATTATCCAATATTGCCTTATGAAATCTGTAGTCTGCATTTTCTTTATACATCTGCATGGTCTATTTTTTTCTTATTTTTATCTAAATATGTGCTCAATATTTCACCTTCTTCTCTAACTTGTACATATATTTATCAAACACATTTTTTTCCAAAATGGAATTCTGGGTAACAGGTATGTTTTACTAACCTTATTTTGCTAAAACTCTGAGGTTTTGTTTTTGTTGTATATAAGCTTTGCTGCATATTAACAGTACTATTACTAGCGCATTGTATCCAACAATGAATGTTTGTCATCAATGTATAGACACCCATCTACAAAGGAAAGTTCTTACATGGCATGAATAGGCAATTTCAACAACTTTGTGTGTGTATATATATATATTTGACCTACGCTTCTGATACTTACTCAACCATCAGCAGCACATGAAGGAGTCACTTGAGCACTTCATTAGCAGCCCAGCCCCTAATTTCTCAGTTACTAGGTCTGCATAAAACCCAATGATTTTCATTTCTGATGCTGTTTTTGATGCTGTTGACTGGTAACTGTCATATGAAACTCACGCCTGCAGAACCACTAGTTAATAATAATGTAACTCAAATGTCCTGATGTGAAGGATGAGTAATGCTTGGATTGAGTCAGTCCAGTGTGTCAATTGCTTCCCACACATAACCTTTTAGATGGACTCATACTTTTACTGTTAACAGCATGGAAGGATGTTTGGAAAGGTTATAGCAGGGAGGTGAATATATGTCTAATTGTTTCCAAATATTTCTCATTTTTGTGTACAATGACAATATGCAAGTTTTCAACTCTACCTCAATGGTCACAAACACCATGAGGACAATGAAAAGCATGAAGATAAAAGCAGAGCTCAACCTCCTTTGAGTTGTTTAATATAGACCAAATATTCATAAGCTTTTTTTGTTCTAATGCTAAATACTTATTACAAAGAGTATGTTTACAAAATAAAGCAGTGGCTTCTTTAAAATTTAGTATACAGTCATTGGTTCCTAGTTCTATTGAATAATAAAATAAATGTTCCATATAGAATCCAAAAGCTAAATCATGAAAACATTTTTATAAAACTGACTTTGCAGTCTAGCATTACATTTCTTCAAAAACAAAATGTGCCTCATGATTTAAATTTTAAGGTAATTTATATAACATTAAAAATGCCTGCTGTTTGAGAAAAAGGGATTTGAGATAAGGTATTTTTATAAACACTGAGAAGAATTCATTAGAAAAACTGGTTTACACACTATATTTGTCAACAAGTTTTTTCAGTTTTACCTATATTAATGGATGATTACCTTCAACATGATTATAAAATGCCACTTATGCTCTTCATTCATTTAAATTGCCTTTTGTAAAGTCATTTATTATGTTATTAACACTTCCCTTAACATCAAATATACCTCTGAAACATATTGTCTTTGATTTTCTAAAGGTTATATATATGTAACAAAAGTTAAGTAGGTCTTCTGTTTTTGACATTTAAAAAATTTTTTTACTGAGATTAACATTTCTGAGTTAAAGTACATGAATATGTTCATTACTTTTAATATTTTTAAAAATGACAAATATACTGCTCTATGAAATAATATTTGTTTTAAAGCACCCTTATAAAAACATATATGATTTTATTTACATTTTTAACAGTTTGGTAGGAAAAATCAATATGTGAATATTGTTTAATTTGCATCTTTCAAATTTTGTGTAGTAAACCATTTTTAACATTTTTATGGCTACTGTATTTCTGCTTTACAAAATACAGTGAGAACATTAGTGGTTATAATCTAGCCTGTAAAAACAGAAAAAGAATTACTAAGATTATGTAAGACTAATTTTATACTATTTTCCTAATTTAAGTCATTGGTATAAAGAACATATGCTTCATTGTTATAGCTGATTTTAATATTTGACAGGTAAAAATATTTCTTTATTGTTCTTTCTTATTTGTCCTTTAATGGTTGTTATAGACTCAGTCATTAAACCGGAGTCAGTTCCCCACTCATTTAGTAGTTAACAAAGAGTACAATTCATATGTGATCCAAAATGTGACAAATGAATGAAACACTGCTAAGAAAGAATGATCTTTACATTTTATGCAATATAAATCATTAAAAACAATGCGATCATGTGCATTTGCATAGTAGTTTACTGAGTCAAAATCACTGTTTGCAACTTAAAGCAGTATTAATTAACAAAACTTCTGCATACGTGAAGGAAAGCAGCACATGAGAATGAAATCTGAAACATTAAGCTTTCAGATTTATTTTCAATTGCGCTAGGTGTATATAAATCAGCTGTAAAAGTGAGTTACTCTTCATTTCCTGATTTATAATCAAACTAACATAATTTCTCACTAAGAAGCACAGTTACGTGGATCACCTCATTTTAAGCATGTATTTATGTGGCTATGTGTTTGTGCATGTTTTCATGAACTTCATTGGCTTTTCGCTCAGTCTGGTAATCATATCAGTCCTGTGAGCACATGACCCCAGGAGAGACCAGTAGAAAAGAATCTGGAGAAATCTCTGTCATACTAAAAGACAAAGAAAATAGAGAGTGGTACTGGTTGTGTGTGTGTGTGTGTGTGTGTGTGTATGTGTGTGTGCATGCGTGTATGTGTTTCCTATGTAGAAAAGAGAGAGACACACAGACACAGACAATGACTGAGCATGTTTGTCTTAGTTACGTTCTACTCATTGCTGAGACAAAATACCTGATGCCCAAAGTTGGGAAAGGAAAGGCTTATTTCTTACAATTTTTGGAGGTTTCAGCTATACTCAGTTGGCTCCAAGGCAGGGTGGCATGGCGGGGCCGCAGTTCATGGCGGCTGCAAACAGCAAGCAGAAACCGGCAAGAGAGAGACACACCTTCTTCCTGCCATTACATCACATCCTGGCTCCACTGCTAGGAGGGT
>PVJX010030827.1:0-21715 GCA_004027295.1 Dolichotis patagonum
TATGTGCACCCATGTTTATAGCAGCACAATTTGTAATAGCCAGATCTTGGAAACAACCTAATTGCCCATCAACTGAGGAATGGATAAAAAAGTTGTGGCATTTTTATACAATGGAGTACTACTCAGCTATAAAGAATGATCACATCGAGATATTTATAAATAAATGGACATGACTTGAGACCATTCTCTTAAGTGAAATAAACCAAACTCACAAGGGTAAATACCATATAGTCTCCCTAGTATGAGATTTGATAAGAGTATATAACACTTTATGGTAAGCATGAGTCCCCATCTCATAGCTTTGAAGATTCAAAGTTTTCAATCATCATTTGGAATGGTTTTATCCTGTTTTGTTTGACTATATCATATGTGATGATATGAACAGCTGTTTTGAAGAATACAAAACATTATGACAGCTATTGCTGATTTAATATCATCCTTCTTAGAAGTCCTACCATGCTTTTTTTGTTCTACTACCATTGGTTCTATCTATCACATTGTGTCTTATTGGAATTTGAATATGTGTGATAGCTCAAACAAAATTTTTTTTATCGAAAATGAGATATTATAGTACCCATTGATCATTTTCTGTTATTCGGTTCAGAAAGCCCTGTAATTGTTTCACTCTATGCATGGCTTTATACTATTGTGTTAGTTTGATATTATTGTATTTGAAACTATGCTCAGCTATAGCAGAGTAAGTGATATGGTGTTAGCTACTATTGATGTCCAGTTGTCTTAATGTAAAGTACTGTGTTGCCTATGTTGTCCTGTTCTGATCTGCTCTGTACTGCCCTCTTTTATTTTATTCTCTTTCAAATAAAAATTTTTAAAAAAAGAACTCATACTGAGCAATGAGTTCTGAATTACAAAAAAGAATATAATAATAGTAATAGTTATGTTCACCTAAAATAACAATAGAGAAGCTCTTCAAAATATGAGTTAAGTAGGGCATATTGAGAGGTTGCAATCTGAAATATGCATTCTACAGTGAATCATAAATATATCCAGTGAAGAAAAAAGAAAACAAGGGTTTTTGAAGATAAGGAAAGTTATAAAAGTTATTTTTTAAAAAGAATCATTGCCCCAAAATGATCAACAATAACGGTGGCTTCAGTCCAAGGTTTTACAGCCACTTGCCATGTCCACATCACCCTAGTAGTACCTTTTGTGTAAGTTTGACATGAACTATTTACACCTTAGGATTTTGGAATTCTTCAGTGATAATTCTTGTTATCAGGAGATTATGTGTGAGATTCCTTCTTCATGGCCTCCTAAGTCTGTTTTTGAAAGTTTAAATACACATTTCCGTTTTTATTATGACAACTTTCATAGTTCCTGTTTACTGAGCACCTATGATAGATCTGTGACAAATCTTATACGTACATGTATGCAATCTCTAATCTTTACAATAGCCTTCTGAAACTCCAAAAGGTAAAGCAACAGAAACAACAAAACACTATTCAGCACAAAGTACCAAAGATAGTGTGGAAATTCTGCTCTTTTTTCTCCCATGTCATAATACACCAAAATCTGGTCTTTAATAGTATGAAGTCCTCTGAAAAGAATTTTAATCATTGAATGCTAGAATCTATTTAATCATGGTCGAGCACCTTTTACTGGAGTAAGGGACATCTATTAACAATTTGGAATAGAATATAATAAGAAAATTAAAAATGGAAAAAAATAGGAAGATATTCCATATGTAGATAAAACATGAGCACATCTGTGTCAATAGAAAACCAGGACACATATTTTTAAAATTCAGAAAGAGAAGAAGAGGAGGAAAAGGTAGATTTGGTTATATTTCCAAACCTTTAAAAATAAATTTCCAGTGAACAATATTTTATCTGAAGATACACAGAAAATTCAGAAGGATGAAAATTTCCACTTTGTCCTAATCAGTTTAGTCTCCATTGTAACAGAACTTCTTCAGTGTAGAACAATAATACCACATCAAGTTCTATCCCATTTTTTGTAGAAACTACATAGAATCAAACATAAAATGACAAGTTAGCTGATTCTTTATTCTGCGATGTTAGTGGTTATACATTTTATGACCTCTTTGAGATTTGTTTGTTGCACTAAGCAAGCACTTCTTTTTCAGGCATATTGACCTTGGTATCACAGGAAATTTAAAGGTTCCAATCTCGAAAGTCCTGAACTATGTTGGGGTCAGCATCAGGACGAGTATCTGAAATATCCAGGGAAAGATTTATACCTAAATCAAGCTGTGTATAGCCTTGCTGTAGCAATCCCTTTACCAGCTTTCACAGACATAAAATACACTTGTGTACACAAAATTGCACTTATTGATAATAAATATTTTAAACTGCAAAAAGAGTTTTCAAAATCTCTAGTTAAATTTACATTTTTTTTCATGTATGATAATCTCATATTGTACCTAGGTGGACAACAAATCAGAATAACTCATCTCCCCTACTTCTAACCTACCCTCTCAGTCTTGCCTTCTTTCTACTACTGTAGACCAAATCTGGCCTACTTTTATACCAGAAATCCCCAGGATCCGTGCCTAGAATTTTAGTACCCATCCTTTATTACTCAAATTCCATGCCCCCTCGACCATCTACAAGTGATCACTACTCTAAATTTTATTTCTTTGCTTGTTTGTTTGTTCCAAACAGCATTTATTAAATTTTATCACACACTGTAATATAGATGAATACAAATTACTGAAGGGAGATGAGAATTACTACTCTTGGGACTTCATATGGAATAGAGAAAAATATAGATAAAGACTAAAAAAATAGAAATAAATACTGTCATAAAGGGTCTCATGCTGTTTTCTCAAAGTTTAAATTTTTATCCTGCATAATTTTGCAGTATAATTTTATATTTTCATAGGGACGTTATAACCTTGTATTAGAATTATTGGAGTTATGCCTTGTTTCTTTTCTATAAGATTTGTGTATCATTATGTGCTCTACAATAGTTTCAAAGCCAACCCATGCCCCACATGTTGTTAAATGTAGCACTAGATCACATATTAAAAACCGGAGACAACAAAGGTCTCCCTTTAACAACTAGAGCTTTAAAGAGTCGAAGAAATCTACTAGGTAAGTAGACAATTGATATTAAGACATCCAAATAAAATCAAATCAATCCTGTGTGCAATTGCTTACTGTGAAGTCAAGCAAGTTCAATAAACATGATTGATAGTAAGTTCTCTTAGCAATGTGAACTCACCCACATTACACATGTATAGGATTTTTAACACTAATTAGTATACTAAAAAGAGACTTTAATCAGAGAGAATATATTCAACCTTACTTATGTTACTATGAAACTTCACTTGCCATTTAATCTTTCATAAATATAATTTTATCACTGAAACATTTATAGAAAATTATTTTTCATAATGCTCTTGGCATATGAGAGAGAGTATTTCTGAACTGATATATAAAATTGAATGTCTTTTAGTTTGACTGTGCATTACCTAGAGCAGAAATAAGATGATTAATGTTTCCTTTGCTTTGAAAGGGAAGGGCTGAAGAAGAGATTGAAAAGTGAAAATTACTGTCCCCATTTGTGGCAGGGACAAGTGATCTAAGCCAGAAAGAGTGACTGATGAGTTTCAATCCTGCTTACAAAACTAAATACTAGGCAATAAAAAGATGGATAAAGGCCCCTCCCTGTTTGCACAGGGAGAATATATAGGCCTGCTTAAACATTTGTGAAGCACTATAGACATCATTCTACTAAATTGGTTCATAATTATAGATGGGTCTTTTAATAATCAGAACTACTTAAGAGGGCATAGAAGATGAATTATTGCCATGACCCAAGGACCAATGAATGTCACTAAATATTCTAGTCTATGATTTCCTTGAGATACAGGAGTTTGACTTTAAAATGTTTGTTTCCACATTCTTCATTCTTCAAAGTGAGCTATTCCTAAAAGGGGCATAAAAAATAAAAGAAGTCACAAGGATAATAATCCAACACTATTTTTTATAACTGTTTACTGTGTTCAACACAAAGAAATTTGAGTTTAAAATAAATGTTGCACCCGAAGCCAATTAGAGGAAAGACATCATTATTTTCTTACTGTTTGAATGCAGTTTTTAAAATAGCGTAGGGGATACATAGATTGCAATAAATTTATTGCAAAGTCTTTTTTCTCTGACTACAAGGCAAGCTATTGTGTTGGAAGTTAGACTAAATAATTGAGATGCTAGGAAGAATATCAGACAAAATTAGGGCTGTTTGGAGCAGAATATCTAAATCAATATTATTATTTAATCCAATTAATATGTACTTTGATATTACTAGGTAAGATGTGTCATATAAAAGCTTATTAGTTCCATCAGTCAAACTTGTTAGTAAAGGTAAAAGAACTCTGATAGTTATATAAATATTTCTGTGGATTAGCTATGTCTTCAAGAAGCCAAAAATTTAATAGCACTATTTTTTTAAAAAGTAATTCCAATATTGATAATACAATACTATCTTTGAAAAATGTGGAATCTACTTTCTAGTATGAATGTGAATTAGGATGAGTTTATTCTCAAAATGGAGTTGGGAACAATGGGGTCTGTCCTTGAAGGGGACCATGTCTGCCTACTCGGAGAATGTCAGAGAACCCAAGCCTGTCCAGAGTCACTGAGCAAGGTGACGCTCAGGCCCTGGAAAGCCATGACTGAGCAGGGGTCAGGGTGCGGTTGCCGCACAGGGGAAAAGAACTCACAGAAAGTCAATAGGAGATTACAGGGCGCCACCTGAGTTTAGGACAGCATGGGTGAGTTTTTTATCTGGAAACCCTAGGTCTTTTTTGATGAATCTACAGATCATGTTCAATAATAACAGTGACCCATTTGTCCACAACATAATAGTTAATTTGGACGATCACAGTTTTGACTAGTAGTTTTCCTTTTTGAACATAATAAACAGTACTTATCACTAAAGTAGAAACTGTCCTAGCTGGGAGTGGTGGTACATGCCTGTAATCCCAGCACTCAGGAGGCTGAGGCGAGAAGATCACTGTGAGTTTGAGTTCAACTTGAGCTACAACATGAGTTCAAGGCCAGCCTGAACTTCAAAGTAAAACCCTGGCTCAAAAACACACAAAAAAGTGTCCTAGTTTGAATGCTGTCTCCAAGAGCTTTTCTTACCTAGCTAGGACATTAAAATAAGACTCCGTATCTACATTAGTGCCATCCATTTGATGACTATTGAATCCTAATTCTCATCTATCTAATTCTATCTAAAGAGATTTCTATTCAATTATATTTCTAAAGACACAACAAATATAGTTGAAGGAATCTTTCCAATGATAAGCAATAGTCAATTATTAATATTTACCTATGGTAATCCCCAGGAGTATTGGCCTTTTTTGACTTAATTGAAAATAATATCCAGAGTTAATGATGGTGTTTCTAGGTGTCCTTATTAAGCATGCTAAGATGAGTGCTATATTCTTGAAGGTTCAAGAGAGACTGAAACATTGTACATTCACATTTCCTATTTGCAGCTATTAGAGCTCCATAATTGGTGAAAGAAAGGTGCGTAATTCCATTTCCAGAACCACTCTTATTTCTGTTTCTAGTGATACTTACTCAAACCACCATAATACTGAAACCAGTGAGATGCATCTGCATCTTCCCCTGAAATAATGAGCTTCATGTCAAATACCATGTTTATTAATTTGGGTTTATCAATAAGAGGTTTGATTGGGAAGAACAAGTCAAGTTTGTGTCCCAATCAAACCAGACATGCCTGCCTCTTCTTATTACAAAAGTTCTTCTGTTATGGTTTGGATTTTAAATGTCCCCCCCCAAACTTCATGTGTTTAAACCTTCAAAAGTGTTTAGAGATAGGGCCTTTGGGAGATGATTGAATCAGTGGATGTTTCCTCCATTAGTTGGGTTCTTTTTATTTTTATTTTTATTTTATTGACACTTTTTAGATATACCTAGTGATAACATTCATCGTGAGGAATTTGTATCTGTACATGGTGTATCTTGATTTTTTTTAATCCTCCATTAATTTGTTGTGCCCAGCAATGAGGAAAGTAGCTAGGACATTGGGGTTCTAAATTCATCAATGGATTAAATAATTAATGGGCTCATAATTTAATGGACTATTAGGAGACAGAAACTTTAGAACATTGGGTCAATTTGAAGAAAGTGGGTCATTGAAGTGTCTTTTTAAAAGATATATTTTGTCCTGCCCCTCTCCCTCCTTCCCTTTCTCTCTCTCTCTCTCTCTCTCTCTCTCTCTCTCTCTCTCTCTCTGTGTCTCTGTGTGTGTGTGTGTGTGTGTGTGTGTGTGTGTATGTGTGTGTGTCTCTCCTCCATCTCCTTCCTGTTACCCACAAGGTGACCAGCTTGGCTTGCCAACACCTACCCCAACATAATGTTCTATTTCACCACAGGCCCAGAAACAATAGAACCAAATTACCATAAATCTCAGAAACCATGAACCAAAGCAAGTCTTTCCTCCTTTAAATAGATATTTTGTCATCAATTTGGAAAGCTAATGTACCCTTCTTCTAAGGTCACCATAGCTTCTTGATTGGAAATTCTGATTATCTTTCTATCAGGTTTTAATGTTTACTGTCTAATTCCTATTTAGTGCCCTTCCCTCTTCTACTTGCTAAGTGAGTACTCATTATCTGTGATTGGAACCACTAATGAGATATTGGTCAGTGTAAATAATTAGCAAACATAAAACACTGCTGCATTTTAATCAGTTTATCAATAATAATCCCCATTTTTTATTCTGGATGTGAATATACATATCTTGATGATATAGATATATACTTATAATCAAATATGTGTATAAAAATATTCATATCAAAATGTCCTCAAGCAATAAATAATATATTTAACCTATTAAATTATTTTCAAGTAATATTAATGAATAACAAGATTTTTATCAAGCAATATACTGTGAATTTTTGCTCAAAGCATAGCACTGAATTTGTACCGATATCTGCAAATATTATATAACTAATTTAGAGATGCTTGAAATGGATCACAGTGTTTTCATGCACAGTGTTTTATAGCCTTTCCTATGTCACGTTCCACTCTTTTCATATTTTTGTTCAACTTGTTTTGTTTGTTTTTCACTATTTTATCTCAGCAGTGGCCCTAGAGAGAACTGTGATGTACATCTTTATATTTGGCCCCTTTGCTTCCTTCACTCTCAATGCAGATATCAGTTTATCCAGTTAGTACTGGTTCTCTGGCTGCCTTCATCTTTGATCCACCCAGGCTTTCTATCTTGGAGCATTGTCCAATGTGCAAAACATCGATCTATTAAAAGACATCCATCGTGCATTCTGCTCCTCCAGGAATTGCTATTCTAGTAATCTCTGCTTCTGAAAACCTAAGAACCCCTTAACAGAAGCCTTTTGAAGAGAATGTTCTCAATAAAAGAACAAAACCAAATGGTGAGAAGTAAAGGTAGGCACAAATTTATGTATGTTGTAAGTGCATGTAAATGACCACATTTTTCAAATGAGAAGCTCCAAAAGCCTTTTCTCCTCATCCACTCAAAAATGAAAATATGTGTGGCATTTTAAAAATATAATAAACATCAAATTTTTTGACCATGTCTAATTCTGTATTTCACAAATCCCGACTCCCTGAAACTCAGTACTTATCATGCGCTCCAAACTAAGCAACAACTGGCCGCTCTTGGTCATTGTATTAGACCCCTTCACACCACTGTAACAAATTATCTGATGTAGGTTACTTATGAACTAAAGAGAAATTTATTTGGGCTCATTATTCTGAAAGTTCAAGTTCAGGGTGAGGCTCTCCCATTGACTGGGGGCCCTGCTATGGGCAACATCTCATAACAGAATCATGTGTCAAAACAAATACATCTTGAGCCAGAAAGCAGAAAAAGAGTCTGGGGTCCTGAAATCCCTTCAGAGACACATCCCTGGGACAAGGACCTCTACAAGGACCCATCTATCAAAGTAAAACCCTGAGATTGAGCTTCAAACACATGACCCACTGGGAAACATTCAATATCCAAACCACAACAGGTATGCTTACAGTGACTCCATACTACCACTAACAATATTATTTCATGATCTAATTAGCAGTTGTAGTTTCTAAAGAAACTTCCACTATCTGTCAGAAGCACTTTTAACTAATTATCATGCCTATTCATGTTTCCTCCTAAGCACTATATTAGCTAAAATTTACATAGCAATAAAATATATAGTGGAGCTCCCATAGAATTATTATATTAAAGCAATGATATTTCCTTGCACTAAAAAATTAATTGACTCTAGTAATACTTAAGAATTGTCACTGTTTGTTGGTGGCAGGATATTTTAATCACAGTTCCAGAAGCTTTATTACCTTTAATTTAGAAAGTAGAATGTAGTTTTTTTCCTAGTGTATGGATTATATTATTTTCTTGTGTATTAAGAGCATAATTACTGGCTTTAAAGAACCAATTAAAATGGAAACTTCAAGAATGCCACAGAACCAATCAACAGAGCAGTTCTTCATCTTTAATGGTACACATACAACAATAACCTAAGAAAAAAGGAGAATCAGGCGATTCCTTGCCTGATCTTCAGTAAGATCCGTTTTCTGGGATGTGACTACTCACCTCTGAGAATCACCAAGGCTCTTCCCATGAATGGAAAGTTAGGGAACTGAAAATTTTTCAGTCAAGATGATAAGGGAAAGAAATCTTCAGGAGTCCAACATTGGATTAGAACTTCAATTTGTTAATGAGAAAACTAGTCAATATAACTGCAGAATTTGGAAAATGTCTGTGTGATAAAAAAATGGGACAGCCAGTTAGAGACACAGCTCAGTGTTAGGATGCCTACCTTGTTATGTGTAAGGCCTTGGATTCAATTCTCAACCAAAAAGAAAGAAAGAAAGAAAGAAAGAAAGAAAGAAAATAATGGGTGGCCATATATGTTAAAATAATAACATAGCTAAAGCTACAGACAGTCTAGTTTCTAATAGTTGGAACTCTTTTATGAAGCAAATCAGGACTACATTAGCTTATAGACATTAAATATTTAATTACAACAACTAAATTTTCTTCCTTTCATTCTACTTATAATTTTACTTTTCATATAGGTTGGCAATGCTTTAAACTACTGAAGTCAACATTTTTCATGCATTTATTTATCCAATTATACATCCGTGCAACAAATACTGGTTTGTAGGGGAATGAATTTGTATATCCAGTGACCAAAATATCTTTTCCCAAGATTTTGGTCTGCATATAAGAAAAACTTCTCATGAAATCTGGAAGACGGTAGAGAAGGAGACATTAGTATCTAATTGGAGTTGCCAGGGAGGCTCACAGGTGCAGGGCTGAAGTAAAGTTCACCAAGCCCTCCACAAGAGCAGTAAGGGTCCGCCATGTTTTGCAGCAGGAAGCTAACATTGGTGGCAGTGGTTTCACTAATCACTGCTCCCTCAGCTCCTTCAGCAGTACATACACTTCGTTCATGGATCAAGGTTTTTCATTTTATTGAATTTCTTACAGCAGTTTCTTTTTTCTCTTCAAAATCCTCATATGAGTATTGCTTAAGTAGTTTTGTCTTGAAATGTATGTTTTTATAATCAACAGAAACATAACCTACTAGTCTTTGTGAAAATTACGTATGATAATGGTAATTTTTTATTTTCCCTAAAATTCTCTCATATTTAACAATTGTCATAAAAACAAAACTAAATGTTAAAAAAAAGAAGATGAACATCTTTTTATTTACATTTTTTTTTTTGCATTTTTGGTTGTGGAACATCATTTGAGTCAAATCATGCCTGATACTTAATGATTAGAATATATAAGGATTTAATGAATTTTCAATAGCATTTATTTTATTTTGACCTTAGTACTTTATGTTTAGAAAGAAGTCAAAAATTTCCTTGAGCAGTTGGTATGAAATAATATCAATAACACAAGTTACAGAGAAGTTTCTAGTATTTTAAAAATAGTTCAATGCTTTCTCAACACAACCAAGAATTCTGCCTCAGTTTTAAACTTATCTTTGTCATTTAATTTTGATTAGGCATTTTTTCTCATCATGTTCTAGAATTTTTCTACCCAGCTTGAAGAGGGTTGTTTGTTTGTTTGTGGGGAAAAACTTAAAATTTGAATTATTTTTTTCTTCAGGGACAAAAGTCACACAATCAGACAACATTATTATTCAGACTCATTTTCCACATATAGCAATAATGTAGATAGAATTAATGATGATCATTTAGGAAAGAAGGGTGAAGTAGACAAGATATGATAAGGATATGGTAATCAGAGTGTGCAGATGGATAGACATTCTAAGAGAGCAGACATCCCGTTAGTAGTTTAGCAATTAAAGCCCTTTCTCTCAAAAGCAGATGTTCAGTGTTCAGCACTACATACATTGAATGTTTGAAAGAAAGTATAGGAAGAACCAGCTGGGGATCACTATCGTTTTATAAGTCTATATAGTAATGAAATAATTAATGGTAGAAAATAGATTTGAGATTTTTCTTCTTGTTGAGAGAAGGCCTTAACCTCCATTCTCTTCTTACAGAGCTCTTCTGATTATCTCTTGGCTCCCTCACTAAGATTAATATAACTTCTGCCATCAAAATCCTTTTCCCATCTGACCATAATAAAGAACCTCAAGAGCTTGACCTTATTGAATTGGTTGACCAAATTATAATGAAAGGCATGGCAGGTCAGGAAAAGTCTTGCTCACCATCAAAAAATCCTTTCAACTTTTTCATTTCAAACTCTTTGAAAATGCTAACTCAAAATGTTGAGCTCTTAGAAATTTCCAAAATATGCTGTCCTGGTGTGAACCAGTAACTCTCTCTGCTGTCTGTAATTTGTATGCTCCAAACCAATCACTTGTCAAATACGTTACCTACAATTCATTACCAACATTCTCTTCTGATAACTAAACAATGCCATTGTTAAGTAACACGGCTCGGGATGTTGTTGCCGGTTAGTGTCCTAAGACTTCAGCTACAACTGAGTCAGAAAGTTCCATGTTTTGTCATACTGTTAGAAATATATTTGTATATATTGTCATGTTACGGATACATATGTGTATGTGTACTATGTATGTGTGTCTGTGCCTGCATATTCTACTTGCCTGTGTCTTTCACACATAGTTGTGTCTGTGTATTGTATTACATATAGGTGCTTATAGAGCTGTTTCTCACTGTAGCCTTTGTTATGCACCGGGGATATAAAATGAGACTTCTTAAAAGGGATCCTTAGTCTGGTCAGAATGATGGAAGTAGAGAAGTATGTTGATAAAAGCAGATAAATACTTTGTGAAGTGAGAAATGATACTACAATGCCCTGTCCATTAGTTGAAGAACAAAGAGGATATCTATGTTAGATTGAGAATGTGGACCAAACAAGTACCCTTAAAACCAGTCAGAGATCAGAATAAAGAGCTTCAAGTTAGCAATCAAGTTAGCTTCAAGTATAGCAATTATAACTCCAACCTATAATAGAAGAGCATTTCTAGGCTAACTAAAGAAAATATGTGTGAAATTACTTTTGTGTCATTATATTGATTCAACATTTAGAGTTTCCTACTTCTTGTACATCCTTTTTCTACCCATTTTAAGTGTGTAATACACTCTAAAAATGACTCTCTTTCTACATCTTACCATAGAGACGGCAAAATTTAAGGAATCAGCCTACTCAGGCAGCTGTATATGTTAATCAGGAATAATATTGTTCTCTAGAATACAGACAATTTTTAGCAAAACTGTATTGTAGAGACAACTTAGTTCAACTCTTCACATCAAAACGTTTGTTTTGCATCAAAATTCAGTGAAAAAGAAATCTTGAATTGAATGTCTTCTGACTCTGCAAATGAAAATCTACAGGCTCCAAGAAATTTACCCTTGAAAAATCTGTTCAATTGTAAGAAAAATGCTTGAATGTTAACCACAAACTTTGAAACTGAAAAAAAATCCAAGGTCAAATAATTATCTTTACCTAAATAAAAATGATTAAAGAGAAAAGTTAGCTCCATTTTAATATGTTCACTGAAGTAAGTCTAATTGTTCTCTTAATAGTTACATAGTTTTCCACATAAAAATAGAAATATTTCCATGAGCCACATTACTTTAATAAATATTATACTTGCTTATTGTAAATGCCACTAACTCCTTAATGCATGTGTATTTATTGGATGTTAATACTACAGTGTTTGGTATTTTTAATCTTTTGTGAAAGATGTTATGCCAGGTTGTTCTTTTTATTTGGAAGGCAATTATCAATAGTTTAGATGATAAAGACATACAAATTTTCAGAGCAATTTTTCTTATTTATTTTCAGAGTAAATTTAGTATGATTATTGTCCAAAGTTCAACTGAGCTGGCTCAGTGACTTAAGTGTCTGCCTGACAAGCATGACATTGTGATTTCAAACCCCAATACCAAAAACAAAAACAAAAAACAAAGTTTAACTGGGTAATTATCTAGAGACTTACCAGAAAATTCACAGGATTGTTCCAGATACTTTATGGCTGACCTGTCTACATACTCTGAGAGTACCTCCTAACAGAAATTCTGAAAGAACAGTTTTAGTAAACTTGAAATACGTGAAAGATAAAAATATAAAACCTGAGAAAAAATGGAGTCTATAGATCTAAAAAGTTAGTTTTAACCTCCTACCCTCTAATGGTATTCATAATTATATTTAGAACACCGCATGTCCATATTCAACATCAGTGCACAAAACCAGAAGTTAAAGTTTATTAGTTTTTGCTCCATAAATGAAGATATATGTCAGCATGTGAATTTCCTGTTCTTTGTGAAGTAAATACAAGTGGGAACAGATTCCTGTGACACTATCATCTGTGCACGCTGACATCTTGGACCTTCATGAAGGTTCTTAAGGTAGCACTCAGCACGCTGAAGTGCTGTCCCTGGTACAGATGATGACATCACTATGAGTAAAGCCATTTCACCTGATAAAAGTCAGTACATTATTTATAGACAGATGTACAGAAATCCACTTGTTCCCTAGAAAGAACAAGCCATGCTGAAAATGAAGTGGCAGGGACAGTCTCACCACATGCCCGATACAGGCTGGTAATAAAACTTTTGCAAGGGAAGATCAAGGTAAAAAAGATAATAAGACTCTCAAATTACACATCCACTTAAAATTTAATTACACCTAAGTGCTTGAAACATGTTTCTTGCCACTTGCTTTTCATATTAGGTTTTCTTATTCTCTCAAATCCAATTGAATATTTTAATTTTACATCATCTACCGAAGACTCAAATGTTAAAGGTTTGCTTTTCTGGCATTTCTCCTGCTCTTGATCATTTTCTTGGCTTTGAGACACAATTTAAACTTCTTTCATTAAGTATTCTTTATCTGCTCCTTTTCTCTCCCATTGTCTGTATATTTACCTGTGTGAAATTCATTCATCCTCATAACTATAACAGCTATCTGTAAGTCATGGGTATATATATTTCTCCACCATAACTCTCTCTTCCACTCATTCATTCACCTATCTATGAGACAAGTGCCTACCAACCTGTGTAGCATTTCCACTTCTCTGTTACGGAGGTCGTTAAGAGTCTTTTCATAAATACTCTTCAACTTTGGATGCACAGTACAGTTTCATATCTCTGAAAAACCTCCACCATGTACTGACCCATATGAATATGTTTGCAATGAAATGTGAGCAGAAAATGTTTCACCATTTACATGGGAAAACCTTGAAGAACCAGATTATAGTAAGCATATTCCCTTTCGGGTCCTGGCTTTCAGTGAAGCACAGAGATGACCCACATCCTATCGGCCCTCTCTGAGTGACTGAAGTGGGCAGAGTTTACTACCCATCCTTATTGGACTTAAAGCAAAATCAATAAATAACTCCACTTTATTAAGCCAACGATTTGGGGGACTGTTATTTTCTTTTTTTAACCTCACCTAACTTGACTGATAATATTCCCATTATACATTTTAAATTTAATATGCTCTAACAAACTAGCTTTCCATTTCCAAATCTTAACCTGTCCATACTTTTCCTCATATCAGTCTTTCAGTCTTTATGGCCAAAAAAATCCTCTTATAACTGACCTTCAGTTTGTCAGCAAATCCTTTTGGCTCTATTTTCAAAATATATTAAAATTAAAACCAGTTACTCCAGCACCTACAGTCCTGCTACTTTCGTCCAAGCCTAAGTCTTGTCAGTGGTCTCCTAACTAGACTCCCCATTTTTCTAACTGGGCCATTATAAGGCTTTCTAGAGTAGAAAGTAGGAAACAGGCAAATCACTTGGCCCTGGGCTACCAGTTACTCTCAGAACTTACTAAAAATATCTCAGCAAGGTTACCTCTTGGTTCACTTTAAATTATCTCTAAGTTCAATTAGGTGCCAGGAAGTAATCTAAATATTCAAAGATAAGCAAGACGTTGTCCATTTCCTCCAAGTGTTCAGTGGGAGAATGAGAGTATCTGGGGTAATGAATACACACATCAGATATGTGATTAAATTGAGGCATCTCTAAGGGCACCTGCAGACTTATTTGAGCTACTGCAATTGAGCATGCAATTAAGTGTTAGGATAGAAGGTAAATCTAAAATAACAACCTAAAAGTAGATCAAACATCCTCCTATCAATCCCATAGGAAATTATTCTTGTGGTTTCAAGGTTATCACAATGCTTCCTCTGCCCCATGAATAAAAAGATTAGCTTTCCCTTTTAATTCTTGATGTTTTCTTCTCTATGCATGCAAACAGTGGAGAACTTGGTGCAAAGATAGAAAAACAGCACTAAAATAAATGAGAGAATGGAGAGGAAAGAAACAGCGAAGGAAGAATGGAAACAAAGTAATAGATGCTTTCATTGGAATACACAGGACACTTGGGGAGACCCTGGAAAGCTATTTCCTTAAGTGAGTAAATAATTTCTTTCTCTTTCAGTTGTAGCCAGAATAATTGGTGAGGCTCTTTGTAGTCATGAGCTGAGAGCCAGGTCTTCCATTTCCATCATTTCTGTACTGTCAGTTTTCTTTCCCCTTTAGCACTGTGAATGATGAAGATAGTGGAAAGGTGATGTTCAGGTGTCTTGAACCCTTATTCTAAATTGTTGAGAATGCAGAAATGGAAAACTCAGTGGAAAAACCAAAGGAAGAGCAAGTACAAGCAGGAAATGAGTGTGATGTGAGCCAGGAACTCAATGAACATGAAGGTATAGAAGGAGAAGAGATTGGAAAACAAGCATAGGCTAAATGATATGGAACTCATAGGCCAAGACAGAGTTTAGAAGTTTCAGTTGTATTCTCTTTGCTATAAGGAGTTATTGTAGGGCTCCAGCAGGAGAATGATGTGGTCTGATTCATACTTCAGGAAGGTGCTTTGGGAGCAATGAAATACACAGCTCCACTGAGGTTCGAGGAGCCAGGAAGGTTAATTATATACCTGTTGTACTTGTCTGAGGCAGGCAGAGATTGGCAAACGAGAAGACGAGGTACATATTTTAGCAGCCGAACCTACAGGATTTCCTGGTGTATTTAATGAGATACAAAAGAAAAAGAAAGAGAAATTATAGATAGCTTTAAAAGATCGAGCCTAAGAAATGAGAAGCGATACATTTGCTCAGATAAGGAACATAAATTAGAGAACAAATTAGGGGGTAAGGAGCATCAATGTGGAATGGAGGATGAAAGTCACAGTACTAATATTTAGTTTGAGTTGTCCATTCAACACATTAATGGAGATCTCAAGTGAGGGATGGATATGAGAATGTTGAGCACACAGAAGAAATATCAATTTCAAAATCAACACATTTTGTATGATGTGAATTCCGTGGATCAGGTATAGGTTTGTAGACATGGGAGAATAAGAGTTGAAATCATAGTTGGGGAGCACTCTGGGCAGTGAGCCCTTTGGCTTGTTATCTTATGCAAACATGCAATATACCTCTACTTTATATGAGAAAGAGAAAGCTAGGGGAAAGCCAGCTTGACCTGCAGTTGGTAATCTAGCAGGGAAAGGATCTGATCTCTTACTGCTTAGCATGCAAAAAGCTATATTGTCTTGATCACTATGCCAAACAGGAAATGTCTCCAATGTGATGGCTAACTACTGAATTTCAAGCCATTTTTGGATTATTAAATAAAAAATTTATTAGAAAGAACACAGAAACATGGACTAATCACCTAAAAAGTGAATGAACATATTATAATGTATTTTACTTGATCCCTGATAAGTCAAAGCAGTAATAAGAATTATGTCCTTTATCGCCTAAAAGATTTATCTTAAGAATTTGATAAATGCCAAATCCATGATTGCACTTATCTTAAAATAACTCACTCAATTAGGTTAAGTATGTGTAGGGAGGAGGGTATAGGAATGGTATCACTCTGTATGAATGATGCATAGCTTTTGGCATGCTAACAAGAGCTACAAAGCAGGAACGGTGTCAGCAAGCACATACACCATCGCACAGCTGCTGCTTGCACATTGGAAAAGAATATTACCAGTCGAGCATTAGCAAAAGCTAACCCAGAATTTCAGCATTGCCAAATACCTAAAGAACTGTCAAAGAAGAAGAAAGAAATGAAACAAATTAAATATTTGAATGCAACTACTTCATGCAAAAACAAATTGAAAACTTTAAATGGTTTATTTTAAATATTTTAACATTGAAAATAAATATTTTTATGAAATATTGAGTCTCATTATGCAAAGTATTTGTTTCAGACAAAACCTAGTGTCTAGACATGTTCAATTGTCATATAGATCCTTTTAGTCAAAATTGTACCTAAAAAGCAAAGAAAAAGAAGTTTCTACACTAATGACATTTTATTATGTAATATAGTCACAGTCTTGCCTATGAGGAGGTCAAGAGAAATGGAAATTTTCTATATTTGCATTTATTCCAGGAAGGCGTCTTGAGTTCCAAACTCTTTCCCTCATCATGAGCTCTGTAAACTGACAAGATGGTTAACCAAGCATCAGTTTCTACATAAGAAACATTAATACCCACCTTGGTGGCTTGTTATGAAGGATGACAATTCAAGTGATGTGCTTTGCACTCATTAACAAAAGAGGGATTTTAATATTTCAATTTCTGCTCTCTAGGATATATAGTCAAGTAAAAAGAAAGTAAAATCTATAGCCAATGAAGATCACAGTAAGATGAAAGAGCAAATCTTGATAAAATTGAAGAAATCAAACAATCTTATTTATGGTTACATATGGGACAGGATTTCAAGACAGTGGTGCAAAGATAATAGAGGAGACAGCAAGAAACAGAAAGGGGTGGTGATCCAACTCACCCACTGAGTCCAGTCGCTCCTAGTGTTCCCAGAACCCTTCACAGAACAACAAGAGGAAAGTGATCCAATCTCCTGCTGTTTGCTATGAGAAGGCTTTTGGGAAGTTTCCTAGTTAGCATCATATCTGTGTTACATAAAATCATGTATTTGTTTCTTAAGAAATGGAGCATGTTTTATGAACGTATTTCCTTTTGGAGTATCAATTTCAGTGATCCTTTAGGAGACTCCTTTTTCAAAAACATCCTCAGGATTTTTTTTTGACTGTCTTAATTGATACCACTTCTCCATTCTTTGAGAAAATATTGATGTTTTTCCATAAATGAAATACAACTTAACTCAATGTTGATTATATCAATCCCTGTAATATTTTTGGTTAAAAACTAAACATTTTCTCATGAAAAGTAATCTTTTCTCCTTTTCCTTTCTTTTCTTTTTACTTACATCACATCTCTACAGTTATGTGGACTATGAATGCTTGATATGTTCATTAACCTATTATTATTACTATTATTATTACATTAGTGTCTTATTCTTATTTATGCTTATAATAAGAAAGATATGGCATGCTCTCTACTGAACAAATATCTCTAAAATAATATATATTATGAATAGTACACAGAAATTTTATGATTCAGGTAGCTTTTGCCATAACCACAAAAACCTGTACCTTTTGCAAAAAAAGATTATGGACCAAGTTTTATCACTGCCAATTTGATCTAGTATCCACATGTTTATTTATCCTGACATGTTTCCTTAAAGATAGCATCCCTGCCAGTTCCCAAGTACACTAACACAGTTATCTCTGAACCAGTCCTGACACTGATGTGGCACCACATGGAACATACTGAATTTAGAATTAAAGTTTTCAATAAAGAAGAGATGCATCTCCACAATCACACTAAATTGCTTCAACAACCAAAAACTCAATTACCATATTCTAAAGCTACAGAAAGTTAAAATGGATTGAGCAAATCCAGGAGACAAGCAAGTATATGCTTATCTGGCTCAAATTGATGAATGTTTTGTTCATCTCTTTTAATCTAGCTTAGTGGGTGTCAGATTCATAGTGTATGAAAGACACTGTTTATAATTTGTGGTCTGAAGGATTTCCAAGGGTAATTTGGAGTACATTTAATTTTGGTCTCAACTCTGACTTTAAAGCTGTCACTTCCCTTCTGACACCTTCCTACCTCTACCACTGCACCTCCAGACACATAAGGCTTACCTTTGCCTTGGCTTCAGGTCTCACTATTGATGGTCCTTAGAAATGTTCTGTCTTCTGGAATCATTCCCCTAAAGCTCACTACCTATTCACTACATGTGTGGAACTAGCCTTCTCACTCTAAAAACAACCTTCCTTGTCTTCTCTCATTTCATCCCTCTCCTGGCTCTGAGTCTCCATTAAGTGGGCAAAGAACTGTGTCATTGATTAACTTTTTGTCACTTTTGTCTTTCAGCGAAGACAGCAGCTAGATCACTGACCTCACTCATCTCATTTTAATTCTTTACAGAGACACCACTTGTCCTCTGCTATGGGTCACCTCCGTGGTAACTTTCTGATCCACACCAGCTTGCCTACCTGTTTAACGCCAGTGACAATGGATCCAGTTTTGTTCACTGAGTTTTGATAGCCTCACTGTTATATTTTACCCAAAAGTCCAGTTCCCTACATCTTTCTCATCTTTTGGGCCTTTCAGAAAGAAGAGAAAAATGTATGCATTGCCCAAAATATGAATTAAATATATCTAAATTCTAAGAAATCAGGGCCTTTTGTGTGATGTAATAAAGATGGCAATGTTTAGGATTAGAAGACTTCAGAATTGAACATCAGCGCTCATTAGATTTGTGATCACCACAAGTAACTTAATTTCCTTCGACCTCAGAGTCCCCAAAAGTTTATTGTGATGATTAAGTATGACCACAGTCGCAAGTTACAAGGCAGTGATTAGCATTGCACGGCTTTCTTCCCCAATAAACTGTAGCTCCCCTCTTACTTCACAATATCAAAAAGGGAGAGATGATGTTTCTTTCTTCATTTTCTTCAGAAGCATTTTAATAAGTATAGACTTTCAACTTCTAGTCCAAAATAAACCTTGCTAAATTTCAACTTAATTCCAATTGGAAAAATTCAAATTTCCCTTTTAACATCTGTAAAATTAGCCATTGCTGCTGTCTAGAAATATTTCCTCCGTGGTATATTCATTAAAGTTTCTAAGTGTGAAACAAAGGATTGGAGTAACTGCAAAAAGATAGGAGGGTTTAGACAGGTATAATTAAGACAAAAGAAGAAAGATAATTGTTTGGGGTGAAAGAAAAGGCAAATATATGGAATTCATTTTGACATTAATGATTATTTTACTACAAAAAGAAAGCAAGAAATATAATTTTCTAATTTATTGTTAAAATAAAGTCTTTTTAAGATATACTAGTAATGGGAACACACATTTTATTGAATTTTCTTTTTTCTTTTACAAGATTCTGGTATTTTGTTTCATTGTGCTCCAATATTTAGCTATGTATTTTCTGATTTCTTATAAATTAATTATGAGATAATAGTATGTATTTGCATATTACATATTTAATATGCAAAGAAGATAAAAATTTACTGTGGACTAAGAATTCTTTTTAAAACTGCAAATTAAATTATTAGTTTATCTTTATTCTTGAGAAGTTACTAGCGAATGTGATGAGGAAAATACATAAATAGACATGTAGCCAGTTGCCATTAGTCACACTGAGAAGCACAGCAGAACTGGAATCAAAACATGCTTTTCTTAACGAAGGCAACGTAGGCAGCTGCCTACATGGTGTAATGTGATGATGAAGCTTTCCTTCCTTAAAATATCTCTCCCGAAATTTTATCACTTCTTTTAGTTAACAAGCTGACACTGAAAATGTAAATATTCCAAAAGGGTTATGACAGCAAAGAAACTAAAAAGACATAATAAAGGCCAAATCATGGAAAAACTTAGTACTTGAGAGGTGGATGAGTTCTTTCATGGCTTTTGATTTTGCTCCTTACCTGATTTCTCCAACCCCTCTCTATTCAAAAGGGGTCTTCCATGCAGAATGCTCCCAGTGATCCTTCTCTAGGGAACAGACCACTCCACTGATGGCTGTCTTGGGGTGGAGCGACCCTCTTTCTCTGAGGCACAGAATTCTGGGACTTAACACTTGGAGATTTATGGCTATTCAGCTGGGCCCCATCCCACCATGTAAGTGTAAATGTGTACATATGGAAATTTTTGAAAGACTCAAACCACTCAGCTATGAAAAGGAGCTAAAAGTCCTACCTTTTAAAGTTGAGGAACTGATCAAAATGATATTCATAGTTGCCTACTAAACACCTGGTGACAAAACAAAGCTTATGTGCTGTTTCCTTTTCGATTTATCCAGTATCCCACATACTAATGTCTATAAATCAGTTTTACGCCTTTTTATGTCACACGCAATCGGTTTAATTCCTCCTTCCCTTTTCCTCTTTATTTCTTTCTGTCCTTCCTTGTTTCAATATTTCCTTATTTTCTGTAGTTAACAAAGATAATGCAGTCTCTGTCCAATTCACTGCTACCTATGTGAAAAAAATAATGTACTTAGTTATAATTTGTTTATTGCTAAACTAAGATTCATGTCCCAATGACTAATATAGTCCTAATACCCACAATCTTTCTAGATAATCCTTGATAAACTACTTCAGGATTTGCTTAGTGTTGCAATGAGTTATTTTTTAAATTTCCTTTCCTTTTTCAAAATATGTGTAGCAACTGATTACACTTGTTCATATTGTTATATTTCATTAATCCATTTGGCACAGTTATTTAAATACTGCCAGTAGTCAACATCTGAAATGTAATTGGTTTAGAGACATAAATCCACCTCAAATATCTACATGGTCTTGAAATTTTATTACTCTATTTTTCATTCCTTTTTGCATGGTTTATGGTTTTCAGTTTGAATTTTTCCTTTTAGGTGGAGAAAAGTGGAATTGTTCTGTGCTCTCTTTATCATCTGCTAGCACTGGACCATCTGTTCAAAATACACTAAGGCTACTACTTTTTATTCTCTATGCTCAAAGTATAGCTGAAATGAAGTTCTTTCAGCTCTCTGTCATTCTTCTCAAGTCTTATTTCATCCTGGGCTTTAATATCCCACATAGTGATCTCAGAGTGTCACAATATTACTGTACACTGATTGTTAGGTAGAAATTACTTTTCCTTTACTATACATGTCCACTTAAGAAAATTCTGTCTGAGCTACTCTAGTTTAGACCATATCTCTTTTTCTTTATATACACCTGTACACTCAAAGTTTAATATTAAGCTATATTTAAGTATCTTTTTAGAATTACAGCATCTCTTCTGAATCTGAACTTGGAATCATGCCTTTATTGACAGGATCAAAAAAGTTGTAGATGAATATGTCATAATTTTGTTTATATCTGCTTCTCACACTGGG
>PVJX010030828.1:0-21742 GCA_004027295.1 Dolichotis patagonum
TGAGCCCTGCCGGGGGCCTCCCTGTCCTGTGCGGGTGAGCTCGGCCGTAAGAGCAGCTTCAGCGGCTCCCACCATTTCACTGCCTCCTCACAGGAGCTCATCTGGAGCCCTGGAAAGGCCCACAGGAAACTACCACTTTTCCTATTCACAGACCAGGACAGAGATTCCCAAAGATACACGCTGAGACCGGGAGGGGTGATGGCTTAAGTGTGCTCTGACCAAAGCCAGCCCGTCAGAGGAAAGGGCAAAGCCACGGCTCACATATCCACAGCAGCACCTCGGCATCCAGGCGGCTTGGCCTGAGGCTGTCCCCACCTTCTGGGTCAGCAGACTCCAAAGCCACTTCTTCCAGTTAAGTGACTACAAGGCGCTTCAGACTCTCCTTGCAATTCAGCTTCCTTATCTCTACAGCAGAGATGATGGTGACTCCTATGCTTCTGGGTCACTGAAAGGATGACCTAAATGGGGCATGTGGTCAGCACTGAAGGAGGACAGTGGTCAGTGGCTTTCTTACCGGTGGCCTTAAGAGCCAGTAGACAGGACTAAGGTAGCATGATGTGCAACTTCCGAGGACACTGCAGGTCCTCCAGGCTCTGTTGTTCTCTTGTATGTGCCTAAAAGGCAAGCAAGAGCCTTTGTGCAGAAAGGGGGACACTAACCCCTCCTCACTGCAGTCCGCAGACCACGTGCGCGGAGTTCTGTCGTGGGGCCTGGGGTGGGGGTGGGGGGTACTGACTGTTCACCCAGAAAGACTCAGAAGCACTAGGAAAATAACATTTTATGGGTCTGTAAATTAAAAATAAAATACAATGAAAATACTAATGCTCTTCAGGACATGGCAGGTGGCATGTTGCTATGGAAACCAGAAACTGAATTATTCAGTACGAGATGACGGAAGAATATCTGAAAGGAGGCGAAACGCAGACAGAGACTCAGTGAAACCATCCCTGTGGGGAAAACTCACAGTGCCCTCCTGGGAGCCACATCTGACCTCTTGGGAGGGAGGCGACTTCTCGGCTGCTGGCTTCTTTGTGTCTAATTCTGAAGCTGCTCTTCAGTTTTTAAACATGAAGGCAAACAGGGAGCTACTATAGCCCACCCGAGGTGTGAGATCAATTACAGGTGCAGGGAGTGACACGGCAAACTGTGTGCCAGGTTCTCTGCCTCTGGGGCCTCCTCTGGTGGCCTGGATTCCGCCCTGTGGAGCCGCAGGCTGGGATGGGCCCCCCGAATTCCCTCATTTCCAGCACCATCGTGATGGCTTTGCAGTATCTCTGAGCTCCACGTGCCTTCATCCTTTACCTACCTTCTTTTTGTTTATTCACTCGATATTTCAGTTTGAAAGAGAACTTAGTTCGGTTATGAAATAAACATTTTCAGCTGCACTCCCACCCTCCCTCATGAAGTCCAGAGAGGATTCTGCAGCAGATGGGAACCCTGGGGTCCACAGGTGGATCAGAAACAAGGGTACACCCAAAGAGAAGTGGCCTGGCCCTGGGCTGAGGAGAACTGCCCTGGGAAGGAGCCTGAGACGACCTTGAGGCCAGGTCTTACCCCACGGGACACCAGGCACTGTCTGGATTTGTCTTTGGTGATCACAGGTGGGGCTGGCCTTCTATTATGCAGTGTGTGGGGTCTGGGATACTCTGGAGCACCCTGCAGCCCCCTCCAAGGAGCCACAGCTGGGAACCCTGTGTGAGACCCTCACTGCTCTGCCCGAAGTGTGGTCCACAGCCCTGCAGCCTGAGCTGGGGAGCTTGTTGGGATCACAGACTCCCAGGCCTCACTTTGGCCTGTGGTCTCAGGACCTGTACCCCAGCATCTCCCGAGTCCCACTGGCAGGGGATGGTGAGAAGTGCTGACAGAGGACAGAGACAGCAACACCAGCTGGGGAGCCCCTCAGCTCTGCCAGCTCTGGGGCTCAAACTGAGCAGAGGTAGGTGAGGGGGCCCAGGATGCTGTCCCCCCCGTGCAGGTCTGTGTGGCCAGGCTGGTACCCATTAAGAGGAAGAGGGGGTGGGGTGGGACAGGGAGACACCAAATGCCACATCAGGACTGTGTGCTCGTACTTTCCCAGCTTGCAGCTCCAACAACAAGCACGGCCGACATCAGACCCTAGCTTGGGCCCAGCTTTCCTGGAAGACCCCATCGGTATGGGTCTCCATACCGATGGTGACTGGGCCACAGGGCTCCCCAAAAGCCACAGTACCCCAACACAGGCGCCAGCAGTGATCAGCCTTGAGCTCATCACAGTCCCTCCTCCCACAGGGACCACGGTGGAGGGGACGACCAGGAAGGTGCTCACTCATGGCTCTGTGCCACAACCAGGTGTCTGACCTTGTAGACGCGCTGTCCCCAGAAGTGTGTATGTGTATGCACGAGTACGTGGGACCGGACCGTGGCTTTTCTTGAAAAAACTTACAAGATCAAGCAACACCACATGGACATTCTTTTGAGAAAGCCATCAGATGGAGGCGAATGGGGACCACTCCCCATCCTCAGCCCTGCAGGCAAGTTCTGACCAGCTCGTCCCAGGCCTTCTAGCTGTGACCCCTCAGCTCCTTCATGCACCTGGTTTGGCTAGGATTTCCCTCTCTGGGGACAGTTTTGACGGTCGTGGGAGACAACAAGTAGAGCCCAAGGGCGCTGCGAAGCCCCTGCTGTCCTGTGCATGCTCTAGGTAGGGCTGAGAGTCTGGCCGCACCTCCCACCCAGCCCCAGGGGCAGGCAGGGTTTAGGGCTGTGGCTGCGCACTCCCACTTACTTGGAGAGTTTCAGCTCGATCTGCTGCCGGATTTCCTGCCTTTCCTCATCAGTCCTCCTGGGGAAAATATTCCGGTCTTCCAACTCCTGCTTGCTTGGTCGGTTCCTCAGCTTCACAGCCAGAAGCTCCTTCTTGCATTTCCTCGGCAGTGTTCCTAAGAAACAAGAGGACAGAAAATGGGTTTTAGAGGGCGTCAGACCTGCAGTCGAGCCCCCTACCCCGTTGGGGGAAGGAGCCCATATCGGGAGACCCACAGGCCATGGTGGGGGATTGCGAGCAGTGGGGCAAATGTGATGCCACCAGGCTGGCTCCCTTGGCCCCCTGCCCAGAGGACCACAGCGCCCAGGCTTCCAGGGAGAGTCCTGCTGACACCTGTTGTCCCTGGGAGACTTTTAGTACTATTCACTTTCTCCTTTCAAAAGCGGACATGGATTATGCAGTAATTACCTCTGGGGGCTGTGCCCCATCCCTGGGCAACTCGAGTCTTTTTCCATTGTCTACCACCTTCTGGCCAAGCAAGGTTTTCTTTTAGCTCCTGGCAAAACTGATGGCAAACCTATGGCGAGCACACCACGGTGGGAGGTGCGTTATTATCACAAGTTCTAAAAGGCTGGCCATCGCTGGCCTAGAACTTCCCCTTTCCTTCCTCTGCCTGCCCACCTGCTCCACCTGGGCCACCTGTGCATGGCACAGTGTGAATTAAAGCCCCAAGCTACCATCGCACCACGCTGTCTCAATCCCTTCCTTCACTGACACGTTCCTTGGGGTCTAGTTCACAGTCTGTCTCCAGGATCCCCCTTATCCCCCGTGTCCTGGGACGCACGGGGCAGCCAATCATGGGGGAGAGTCTCAGCGACCCATGCCTGGATGACTGCATCTGCAGGGCTGCTTTTGCTCGGAGTTGAGGCACACCCTGTATCAGCTGAGGGAAATTGGGGTGTGAGGAGCGTCTCATCTCGGGAATGGAATAAATTTACACGAGAACAGAAACGGCCCCCCGCTGCGTGCACAGCTGGAGGGCTGTGGCAAGCAAGGCTGGAGAAGCCCGGAATTGAACTTAGGCATCACCGCTTCCTCCCACCTAGGCCTGGCCACGCCCACACTGCTTGCTGCGACTCTAGCGCATCAGCCAAGACGGGGGCAGTTTGGCAGTTGGTGGCTTTGCAGTTTCACTAGCGTGTCCTGGGGGATCCAGGCCGCCGCCCCACATGGCTGCTTCCTCAGATGAAGGCAAAATTGATTTCTTAAGAAAAACGGCTCCCCAAAGCAAGTCCACGGCTGTTCTGTGCAGTGAGAATACGGAGCGAGGAAGTGGACCAGACATCGTGTCAGTTTAAGAGAAATTTGGGATAAAGTGAGAGACAAAAATGGAACTCAGCTGGGGCTTGAATTTCTAATGTTAACCTGTTTGTCATGCACCTTAGAGAGAAAGAGAAAAATAATGGCTGAAAAATCATTTCAGCAAGGAGTCTAGCCTGAACTTAATAGCTTTATAAATGGCTGAAGTTCTGTATTTATAGAATCGTAAAGAGCCTGAAGGAGTCACGTGTATCTTCTATTGGCCTTTAAAGCACGTTATGGGGAAAGGAAAGCCAGGGCCATGTTCACGAACTTCGGAAGTCTCAAAGGTCTCGAGACAAATCCTTCATGAATGTCAGGGGTCTAATATGCGACAAAAAAAGGATTGCCATTTTCCAAGAATTACAGTGTGCTGAGCCATGAAACGGTACTGAATGTGGCTTTATCATTTTAGCTTTTAATAAAGCGAGTCCTTAAGCTCATTGCAAACATCTCAGGCTTGTCATTACACACTTTTCACCGTATGTGCTGCTCAGAAGACCAGCCCGCCCGCCACTGGAGGTTTCTAGAGGTAGAGGAGACCTCACTCTCAGGAATGTGCTGGTGGCAGGTGACTCTCGTCTATTCCCCAATCCAGCCCCGGGACCACAGCAGGACACAGAAGGCCACGGGAAGGGAACACGGTAGGGTCACAGCAAAAGTTTCTGGGCTGTCTTCAGGGTGTCAGGCCGGTTTGACCAAGGTGTCTGGAAGTTACAAGACTTCCTGACAGTAGCAGTTTTTACTACTTAAAATTCAAAAGAGGAAATCTCTAGAAAAATTGCTTAGCAGGAGAACTTTTTATAAGGTGAGGTGACCCTGCTACTCAGTTGGTTGAATTAATCTGAGGAAACATTCCCAGAGCATCTTGTGTAACTGTGAGCAGGAAGTAAAAGCAGAGAAAGGGATCAGACTTCCTGTCCCCAGAGCTCAAAGGACGCTACTCCATCTCTCCCCAGTGCTCCCACATGTGACCACTCCCTCCTTCCTCTCCTTCCCTCCGGAAATCCCACTTGTAGCAGACTTCCTCCTAAATGAATGAGGCAAGTGCATAAAGATACCTAACGGGTATAAAGGCTGAAAAATCATTTCGGGTTTTTAATGATTTAAAATCATTTAAAATGATTTAATGATTTAAAAAATAACGGGTAATAAAGCTTATCCCAGCTTTATTAAGGAGAGAAAGAAATTAAACACAACCTAGACTTTCAAGGAGAGGACACCTGTTAAACTGTGGTACATCTTTTCCACCTGGATTCTGCATTTTTATTAAGAATCATGATGCTCCTGCTACTGAGCAACCAAAGAAACCTCCCAATATATCACTAAGAAAAGAAAATTATGAAAAAAACACATACTATATAGACAGATGTGTACATGTGATAGAGTTTGGAAATACATATAATTTACTACAAAATGGCTCTTACAAGCCGGGGATTGATCATTTTCCTCATTTATTTTGGTTTTCTCCACTTTGGTTGCTTGTCATAAATACGGTTACCTCAGGCACAGTAAATAAGATGAAAGACGTCGCCGAGCGAGGTCAGGGGCGATGGAAGAAAATGGTCTCCTCCATAAAGCCAACAAGAAATCTGTTGCTTCTATGCAAAAAGTGTCAGAATCAATTCAACCAAATCAAACTCTAGAAATTAGGGATCTTTATTCAAGGTGTATTAGCTGTGTCCTGGGAAGAGCCCAGTGCTGGCTTTTTCCGCCAATACCAGAGCACCCCAGACAACCCTTGAACAGCAGAGTCCTGGGCTCCATGTCACCTTCCACAGCCCACGCACATGCCATGTCTCTAAGTGTGGGACTCAAGACATGCCCCAGCCCCTCGTATTAAGCTCCCATACCCACCGCAGGAAACAGAGGGTGCTGGTGGAGGATCTCAGTCCTCCCTGGTCTGAGCTAACAGGCACCGATGCGTTCGTCACCCCTTTCTTCAAAGCCTCTCCTCTCTTCTCCAGGCGTCACACCAGCCTGGGGTCCTCCCTGCAGGGACCACGGCTCCACTTCTTTTGCTGGCTCCTCTGGTTCCCCACCCCCCGCAAAGGTAGGCATTCCCAGGACTCAACCCTCACACCCTCACCTTGGCGCTAGATCTTCCTCCATGGCCTCTCTTGTCCCAGGTCCATAAAGTCCAACTACTAATGGCTTGAGATTTCCGTGACCAGACGCAACACCCTCTGCAACTCTGGGCCTCCCTAGTCACCTCTGTCACCAAACCGCCCTGGGTCTCTACCAGGCTTGCAATCCGCATGTCCACCAGAGACCCGAGATGGAAACCCAGAGCTGCCACGCCTCCCTGTACCTGCTCACGGTCCTGCTCGGTCAGTGAGGCCATGAGTACCATGCCTGGTGCTGCCCACTGCAGGTGGACAGTGAGGAAAACCAGGCCGCAGTGCCCTGCACGCTCCTGCCATCCCTGCACCATGCCCTGTTTGTCTGTTTCGGTGGCTCTTGCCCTAACCCAGTCATTACGTGAGTGTGACACATTTTCACTCCATGGATGAAAACAAACCAGGTGAGCTCTTCGAAGTAAGGTCTCTATCTTGTTTTGCCATACATGCACTTAGAAAATGTCTCGGGAATCATATGAAACAAGATAAGATAAATAAGGCCTCCAAGAATGCAGCCATGCCAGTCTGCAAAGTAAAGGGAAGGCACTAACTTCCATTTGGGCCAGGACAAGGAAGCGGGGATGCAATTCTTTTTCTGAAAACAAAACAGCAATCAATATCTATGAAATGATGGTTTTTAAGATGCTAAAAGTCAGTAACAAAGACTAGAGATCTTCAGCTATAAAAATCGAATGGGGTGAGCCCGAGCTGCCCTGGAAGATGCCATCAGAGAGCTCCCAGCACCCGGTCGTCGGAAAGGGAACCCAGAAAAGGTATGGAACATTCCTGGGTTGAAAAGAGAAGCTGAGACTCTAGGGACACCCCAGCACCTGAAGTCTGTGGCACAGAGAAGCGGGGAGGAGAGAGAAAACCCAGAGATCTGCAGAGGTCCCTAAGACTCCAGCTGCTACTGCACTGCAAGGAAAGGGTCAGAGACAGGCCAGGCACACAGCCTGCTCGCATCACCCAGCCTGGATGACGCCAGGTGCTCGAGACTGAGACACTGCATGGCACACACAGGGCCTGGTCTTGGAAATAAAGAGCCCTGGGCTGAGCATTGCTCTGGTTCTGTTGTAGACATCTTAAAAGCCAGACGTGGATGGGTTGGACTATTTGCAAGTAAATTAAATGCTTCTATAATAAAATTCAAGAATCTTTAGAGGAATAGGAAAGTATCCTATAATTAAGAAAATGAAGTCACAGTTGTATGTCATCCAATCAAAGTAAACATACCTGTGAAGAAGCAGTCAAGAGCTTCTGGAGCCTCAAGCATTGTAATGAAAATAGTGTCAAGGCCATTGCCATCTGACCCAGCAATAACCAGAAAAACTTGACAGCATCAAGGGAAAGACAGACACACAGCTGGGGAGTCACAGAAAACACGACAGCAGAGGTCATGTTAGAAACAACTCCAGAAGATGCTGCAGTAACATCTTCAAAGCACTGGAGGGGGAAAATAGATAGTCCAGTCAATTCCATAGTCAGCAAAAATACCTTTCAGTGCAAAACGAATGGTTCCTTGGACACACGACAGCTACCATCGGAGTTGGCCACCAGCAGACACGTAGTACAGGAAATGACTGTAAAGACATCTTTCTATTTGGAGGATACAGTACAGAAGAAACCTGAGTCTGACCATAGAAGAATCATGAAATGGCAACCACAGTGCAAATATGTGTTTTGTTTTGTTTTGTTTTGTTTTGTTTTTTTGCGGTACCGAGGCTCGAACTCACGAACTTGCGCTTGCAAAGCAGGTGCTTATGCCGCTGAGCTAAATCCCCAGCCCCACAGTGCAAATATGAACATATTACTTTTTCTTTATAGAAAACTGACTGTATCAATAATATTAGCAATAGAGTATGAGTTGTACAACATATGGTAGAAGGAGATGAAAATAATAGAACAAAGGTTGGGAAAGGAAAGGAGGAAGTGTACTACTGTCGGGGAAAATGGTGTACACAGCTGAAGTTAGTAACAAGGTAAAGAGGCATCCTGCAATAACACCAGAGCAACAGACTGGAAGACCCCAGTGAGGAGTTATAGCTGATAAACCAATGGCTGAGATAAAAAGAACGGCAAACCCGATCTAAAAGAAGGCAGAAAGAGAAGAGCAAAAATCATATAGAGCAAAGAGAAAATAAACAGCCAGATGCTAGATTTCAACCTAATAAAATCACTCATATTAAATCTAAATATTTTGAACACTCTAATTAAAGGTAAAGATTATTAGAATGGTTGAAACCCAAAATCAAGGTAAACGATGCCTGCAAAATATGCACGTTAAACAGACACATACAGGTGAAAAATGCACCATATTTATACTAATAAAGCTTAAATGGGTGTATCAGTGTCATAGACTTCAGAGCAAAGAAATGTATTTGAGCTACAAAGAGTCATCTCCTAATTGTAAAGAAATAACTTCACCAGGAAGGCATAAAACAAATCTGATAAAACTTTTGAGAATTTAATAGCTAGAGATTTCAAAACTCGTCTCTAAATAATTCATACAACAAGTCAACAGAAATCTGTCATTTTGAAGGCCAGTCTGCTCTGACATTTATGACACACTCCAGCCCTCAACAGAACCACCCACTGTAAAGTGCACGCCGGGTACTGAACAAGACAGACCGTGTTCTGTCTTGATGAATTTCAAAGGACTCAAGTCATACAAAGCATATTCTTTGAGTACAATGGAATCATATTAGAAATCAATAATAGAAAATCTCTAGAAATCTACCCAAATATTTGGAAACTAAGTAAAAAACTTCTGAATAACCCATAATTCATACAAGCAAGCAAAGGGAAACTAGAAAGTTAAAGCAAATTGAAATACATTGCATCAAAATAATACTAAGAGGGAAATTTATAGTAGGGAATATTTGTAGTAAAAAAAACATACTTCCTAACAAGAAAGAGGGAAAAAAAAGCCAAGGTAGGGGATGTAAAGATCAGAGCAGAAATCAGCAAAACCAAAAGCAGAAAAACAAGAGTTATTGAAAACAAAAGCTGGTTCTTTGAAAAGATCAATAAAAGTAACTGATAAATAAATCCTTTCCCTGTAAGATGAGGACAAGAATATTCAACTTCTATTAAGCTTTACAATGCAAGTCCTGAATAGCACAATAAGGCAAGAAAATGTGTAAATTAGATCTATATTGGAACACAATTACATTGTCTTTATTCACAATTAATGGATTATTTATGTAAATCATCCAAGAGGAAACCACTAGAGACAATAAGCAAGTTTTGCAAAGGTTGTAGGATACCTTTGCTATATGAGAAGCACTACAGAAGTATTTCCATAGACTGGCAACAGACAGTCATAAACTGAAATTAAAAACACTGGCTTCCCAAATACAGAATACTCAGGTAGCTTTCTGTTAAACAAAAATGTGCACTACGTGTTCATTGAAACTACAGGACATTAATGGAGGAATTCTTATGACATAAATAAACGGAGAGAGACCTGTTCATGAGATGGAAAACTGAGAACTGATATGATGCCGATTCTCCCCAAATGGATCTACAGATTCAATACAAACCCAATCAAAATTCCAGCAGGCATGTGTGCGCGTGTGTGTTTGGAAACTGATAAACTCATTCTAAAATGCACGTGGATGTGTAAAGGACCAAAATTAATTAAAACAATTTTCCAAAAGAGAAAGTTGAGGGCTGAGACACTTGGTTTCAAATCTGTCAATCTACACTGATCAAGACAATGTGATATTAAAGAAAAGCAACAAATAAACGAAACGGGATAGAAAGTTCAGGAATCAAGCCACACATGTGCCTAGAGTTAGATAACTCATTTTTGAAAAGATACAACAGCATTTTGGTGAAGAAGATGTTTTTGTGCTCTCAATAAATGGTACTGAACATTTGGATAATCACATGTAAAAAATGAATTTTGATTTATAACTCACATCATGCACAATTAACTCAAAATGAATCACACACAAATGTAAAGCCTAAAAATAGAACCTTCGTGACCTTGGGTTTGGCAAAGATTTCTCAAATGAAAAGCTCAAAGCATGAGCCATAATGGAATGAATTGCTAGACTGGACTTCATACCCATTCAAAGGCATAAGTAGTAAAAAAGCAATTCACAAACTAATTAGAAATGTGTGCAAAACATGTGTCTGATAAACACGCATCTAAAATTTACATTGTGATGGTTTCACAGATGTACACAGGTCAAAACTCAATGTTGTAAAATTCTTGTACACTTTTAGTCTTCCGTATGTCAATTAGACTTCAGTAAAGCCCTGTAACTGAGTGATGGATTAAAGGCAGCCCTGCAGATAACCACACCAAAGAGCAGCAAATCATGGCCTTTAAAAAAATTTATGTTCAACAGAAGAGGCTCTTTGTTGCCTGCTTTGTTGCTGCCACCATCCCGGACACCTGGCTTTGTGACCCAAGTTGGAGAGGAGCAGAGTGACCAAACTACCGAATCCTAGCCAGGTCTGGGCCTTGGGTCTCCTTGGCACAGGGTGACAGAGGTGACAACCAAAGGTTGACAGCCTGACTGTGGAAGATACTAACACCCAGAGGAGAGTTTCACTGCAGCACTGACAAGTCACCTTTGCATAGAGACCACTGAGTGACAGTCTCAGGAGAAAGCGGAGAAGGTGAGAGCTAGACAGAGATCTCCCAGATCCCCTAGCAGACTCAAGCTCAGAACAGGAAGATCTCGGAGCTGGTATTCACCGCCAGGAGGCCAAGAACAGTGGGCGTCACCGCTCGACGGGGTCAGGAGATCTGAAGGAGACGGCGTTTAGTCCAGTGGTCTGCTTGAGTTCTTGCACCACTGTCTACATCCACTGAGCAGAAATTAGCGGTCCCTTAAGATACTGTAGGTCACTATCTGGGTGCCTATACTAAAATCATAGACAGCCTTGCTTTAAGAGAGTTTGTGAGTCCTTCTTAGAGTTTGTTCATGTCCAGCTTCTTATATGCAATACTATTGCTGTCACTGACTTTACTACTAGAGGCAAGGTGACATAGTTGTTACTATCAAATGGTTTTCTCTGCATGCCAATTTTGGGTGACCTGGGGGTTACAAATAATACTGAGGCTCATTCTTGACAAACCAGGCACTGAGTCAAAGACATTGCAAAGCCAAGTTCACTGCACAGAAAAAAAAAAAAACCTAGAAACATCAGAAGACAAAGCAACAACATGTCCCCCAAGCTCCCAGCTCCTCCAGAGCTAATCCAGAGGATGTGAAGGGGACGAAAACATGAACCACACAGCAGAAATGTCTGAAAGGACAAGGGAGGTGACACTTGTTCAATAAGGTGCTTGGTAAATTCAAAGAAGATGTAACTAAACAGATAATGACTGCAGTGAAAAATGATGAGTCTAGAGAAGACATTAAACATAACTCGCACACTAAGGAAAGAGATGCAAAGCATGAATACTCATCAGATAAAAGAGTGGAAATCCATGAAAAGTTCTGATAGAAATCCAAATATACAATTGGAAGTATGGGCAAAAACAGCAATCAGTGTGAGGACAGAATGTCCAATCTAGAAGACAGGGCTTTGGTTAGTGATCAGTTAGCAACGAAATATCCTTCAAACAGCAAGACAGCATGAGGAATGGATCCAGTGCTGCCAGATGAGTCAAAGAAGACTAATAGGAGATGCTGGAAGAAATGAAAAATCAGGAGACAGCCCAAAAGGCATAAAAACCTTGTTTACAGAATAGCAGAAAACTCTCCAGACAAGGAAAACTATATATAGATAAGCAAGGCATACAGTACCCTGATACTATTACCAGAAAACAAAAATGCTCCAAAGCATATCATAATTAAAATATCAGAAATCCAACATAATAGAATCTTAAAAGCTGCTAGAGAAAAGCAACAAATCACTTATAAGGGAAAACCCATGAGAATTACAAAAGACTTCTCAACAGAAATGTTAAAGTCAAGAAGAACGTGGAATAAAGTGTTTCAGTCCTAAATGAAAACAACTGTCAACCCAGACTGATATATCATTAAGATTATCTTTTGAAATTTATGGAAAAGTAAGATATTTCCATGATAAAGAGAAACGTAAAGAAATTCATGACCAAAGAATATTTCAAAATTCTCAAGGACATCCAAAAAAGAGACGAGCTAACAGTGCCAAAGGTCCAATAGAATGAATGCATCTGGTAGGGTTAGCAACTACGTAGAAGGAAAAGAAAGCAAAACAGCAACAGGTAAGTAATACGGTGATAGGAATAAGTCCGTATCTGTCATTTATAGCTATCAATGTGGATGGACTCAATCTGCCTATTAAAATACACAGCTCAGAATGTATCAGGAAACAAAATCCAGAGGTATGCTGTATACAAGAAACATATTTAACACAGAATATCCACAGACTAAAACTCAAAAAATCAAAGAATGGAAAACAATATGCCATGCAAAGGGAACCTCAAAACAAGCAGGAAGAGTTATCCCATTATCAAAGTAGACTTTCAGGCAAAGCTAATCAAAAGAGGCAAAGAAGGACATTACATATTGATTCATGGAACTGTTTAATGGGAAGAGCCAACAATTACAAATATATATGCAACAAACCACGGTGCACCCAACTTCATAGAACAAACTCTAATGGACATAAAAGACCAGATAAATATCAACATAACTATAGTTGGGGACCTAAATACCAAATTATCACAAAAATATTAAACCATATTGACAATGAAATACACATTGAACCATATCTTTGAACAAATGGACTTTATAATAGATACATACAATCTGTTCCAGTCAACAACAGAATACAGATTTGTTTTGGCAGCACATGGTACTTCGCCCAAGATAGATCACATACTAGCTAACAAAGCATGCTTAAGTGAATAAAAAAGAAACAGAATTATCCCATACAGATTATCCAATGATAGTGCAATAAAACTAGAAATCAACAGCAGAAGTAACCACAGAAACTATGGGAACATATGGAAATTAAACAACACACTCGTGAATACCCAGTGGGTCACAAAACATTAAAGAAATAAGACAGTTCCGAGAATTGAATAATAACGCTGGTACAATATGCCAGTCCTTATAGGAGCCAGGGAAAGCCCTTCTACAAGGGCAGCATGTAGCTCTGGGAATGTGCACTTCAGAAGAGTAGAACAAGCGCAAAATAATAACCTAATGATGCACTGAAGGCCTAGAAAAACAAGAACAAGCCGAATTCAGAGCTTGTACTAGGAAGTAAATTATAAAGACCAGAGAAAAATCAGTGAAACGGAGACTAAAAAGCAATACAAAGAATCAATTAATTGAAAAGCTGGTTGTTGGAAAGAATAAACAAAATAGAAAAAAGGAACTAAAAGACATAAATCACAATGAACACTGCTGAGATCCAGAAAACTATTATTAACTCCTTCATAAGCACAATGCCAAACAATTTGAGAGCTCAGAAGAAATGGAGAGATTCCTAGATACATATGAATTGCCAAAACTGAACAAAGAAGTCTTAAAAATCAAACCTGACAATTAAGTAAAGCCCAAGACCTAATGGATTCACAGTCAAAATCTACATGAAGGTGAGGGAAAATCTAACACCAATACTCCTCACATTCTTTTGGAATTGAGAGGCAAGGAATATTCCCAAAATCACCCTTAGAAGCTAGCATCACCCTGATCCATAAACCTGACAAGGATCCAACCAAAAAAGAAAACTGTAGGCCAATCTTTTTCATGAATATAGATGCAAAAATCCTCAGCGAGATACAGCAAACAAAAGTAACAAATCATCAAAATATCAGATGCCACGACCCAGCAGGCTTCATCCCAGGGGTGCAGATGTTTCAACATATGGAAATCAATAAATGTAATTTATCACATAAAGCACAAAAATCATGATTGTCTCAATAGGTGCACCAAAGGCCTTTGATAAAATCCAATATCCATTCACGAGAAAAACTCTAAAGAAAATAAGTACAGAAGGAGCCTTTCTCAATCTGATAAAAGCTACTTATAATCAGCCTACTACCAACATCATATTAAAAGGGAAAAATTGAAAGCCTTTCCTCTAAATTCAGGAACAAGACAAGGATATCCACTATCACCACTTCTGTTCAACACAACCCTTGAAACATTAGCCAGAGCAATCAGACAAGAAAAAGAAACATAAGGTATACATACAGGAAAGGACAAAGTCAAAATATGATTATTTTCAGGTGACATGATCTTAAACCTACAAGATCCAAAAAATTCCACAAAAAGACTCCTAGACTGAGTAAGCAAATTCAACAAAGTAGCAGGATATGAAATAAACATCTATAAAAAAATCTATAGCAGTCCTATACATCAATAATGTACTCTTCAGGAAGAAATTAGGAAAACAATACCATTTATAATGCATTAAGAAAAATTAAGTACTTAGGAATTAGCCTAACTAAGGACATGAAAGACTTCTACAATGCAGATTACATCACTCTGAAAAAAGAGATTAAAGAGGACACCAGAAAGTGAAAAGAGACCCCATATTCCTGGATAGGCAGAACTACTACAGCAACAATGGCAGTACTTACAAAGCTGATGTATGATTTAACACAGTTCCAACCAAAATACCAGCAATATTCCTGAAGAGGTAGGGAAAATCCATATGCAACCAGAAGAGACTCAAAAGAAATCCTAGGCAACAACAGCAAAGCAGGAGGCATTATAATCCCAGATTTGAAGTTATATTACAAAGCTACAATGATTAAAAAAACAAAGCAGCATGGTCCTGGCACAAAGCCAGAAATGTGGATCAAGGAAAAGAACAGAGGAAAGAGAAATAACCCCAGAGGCATTCAACTGTTTGATCTTCGACAAAGGGGCCAAAAACAGACACTGGAGGAAAGACAGCCTCTTCCATAAATGGCACTGGGGTAACTGGCTGTCCACATGCAGAAGATTGAATTTAGACTCACATCTCTCACCATGTACTAAACTAAAATCAGAATGGATCAAAGATCTAAATGCTAACACAGAAACACTTAGTCTGCTCACAGATAAAATAGGTGAAACTCTTGACAACATGGGTGTCAGCAAGGACTCAGCAGAACACCGGTGAAAGAAGAAAGACCAAGACCAAGAAAGACCAATGACTGGGATCCTGTCAACTGAAAAAGCTTCCGCAGAGTACAGGAAACCACCAACAGAGGGAAGGGATGGCTGGAAGGACTGGAAAATATTTGCCAGTGCTTCTGCTGACAGGGCACGAACAGGGGCATAGCTAGAATCTGTGAAGAACTCGATAAAATTAGACTCCCCGAAATAAAAGACCTCACCAAAAACTGGGCAAACAAAATGCATGGACACCTCTCATGGTTAAAGTACAGACATCCAATAAATACATAAGAAATGTTCAACACGACTGGCCATAGATAAATGCAAACTAAAACTACATTAAGATGAATCTTATCCTAGAAAGAATGGCTTTCATCAAAAAGTTTAATAAATGCTGGTAAGGATCCGGGGAAAAACACTCTTCTGTACAGTTGGTGGGAATGTAAAAACAACCACTATAGTGTAGAAATTTCTCTAAAAACTAAAAATAGAAATTTCATTTGATCCAGGTGCCTCCCTTCTAGATATCTGCCCAAAAGAGTTAAAATAAGAGACACAGACGTACCCACCTATATAGCAGCACAATTTGTAATAACTAGAGCTTTGAAACAGATGAATGGATAAAAAATATGGTATTTATGTACAATGGAGTACTACTGTGCCATAAAGATGAACTTGAGGCATTTGTAGGCAAATGGATACAACTTGAGACCATCATATAAAGTAAAATAAGTCAGACATGCAAGATTAAGTATCATATGGTTTCTCTTACACAAGACACTAAAAATACAGAGAGCAAAATAAAGAATCAACAGCTGAGATCTCATTAAAAAGCTTTGTACAACAAAAGAAATCACCAACAGAGTGAAAAGACAACCTACAGAGTAGGAAAAAATTTTAGACCGTTTTCTCTCAAAGGACTTCTATCAAGAATACAAAGAACTGAAAAATATCAGGCCCCACAAATTCAACCCAAAAATGGGCATCCGAGATGAATACACACTTCTCAGATGAAGAAATGCAAATGGCAAATAAATACATGAAAAAATGTTCAAAACCATCAATCATTCGCGAGCTGGAAATTAAAATACTGAGATTCCCTCTCACTGCAGAAAGAAAGGCTACCATCAAGAAATCAACCAATAACAAATGCTGGAGGGGTTGTGGGGGAAAAGGAACCTTTTCCACTGTTGGTGGGAGTGTAGACTGGTGCAACCACTGTGGAAATCAGCGTGGAGATTCCTCAACAAACTAGGACTAGAGGTCCCATTTGACCCCACTATCCCCTTCTTCGCAGAATTAAAAACATCGTACCACAGCAATATATGCGCGCTCATGTTTAGCAGCACAATTTTGTAATAGCTACATGTTGGAAACAACCCAAATGCCCATCAACTAAGGAATGGATAAAGAACATGTCTTCTTTTTATACAGTGGAGTACTACTCAGCCATAAAGGATAATCTTGAGGCTTTTATAGGTAAATGGACGCAACTAGAGATCTTACTCATAAGTGAAGTAAATCGGACTCACATGTGTAAACGTCATCCTGTCTCCCTAGGAACTGAGATCGGGCACGTTCAGGGTGGTATGGCCATAGGTGGGAAAAGCTTCCCTGGAAACTGAGTCCAAAATGTACAACAGATATTATGAAATGGGAAGAAACTGTTCAAAAGCAAAGAGGAACTAGGGTGGGGGAAGGGGAAAGGAAGGAAGGGAAAAGGAAAAAAATAAAAGCTATATTACTAGTTTCTCTTAGTTCCCTGAAAGAAAGGTTTGTGTTAAAGTCTGGAGAATTTTTATGCCCACTTCTTGTACTCTGATTAACTACTTTAAAGATAACAGCACTCAATGTATTAACCATTGTCATTGCATTATTGTTACAAATTTTGTTTTGCTTTTTGCCCATAAAAAAGCAAAATAGAAGAAAAATAAAAAGAAGTTCAAATAATCCCCCAAATTCCCTAATCTGTTTTAGAAATATTTAAATATGGATGCTAATTTGTTTCTTTTAGTTTCTCTTAGTTTGATGCAAGTTTTGTGCTATTGGCTTTTACGTTTTAGCAGGTCACTTGTGCCTGGCCTCCTACTCTGGGGAACATTCTGACCACTCCTGTGAGATCACCGGGAGTGGCCCAGTGGAACAGGGGCAAGGAGGGGCAGGGGCAATGAGAGGAATAAAGACATGCTGTGTCCGGGAACCTAACAGCCCCAGTTAGTGAAGGCATTGTATGCCATCACATGAGCTAAGACGGTAACAGCCACACACATGGAAAAGGGGATAGAGACCTTCCCCCATAAGGGGAGGAGGTGGGGAAGAGGGAGGAAGAGGGAGGGAGGGAGGAGGAGGGGAGAGACAGGGGGGAGGGGAGGGCAAAGGAGGGGGGAGGGGGAATCCAAAACAAAGGAAACAAGCTGTAATATGTACTTGTAACCACTCCCCAGATGACTGTAAACTGCATAAATCACAAACATGTACTAATACTAATAAAATTTTTAAAAATTATAAAAAATGATTATGGTACACAGTATACTAGTCATTGTTATTTTCCAATTGAAATTTTGTTTCATTTTAAATATAAGATGTTTATATTTTTTCTTAGTGTCTATGTGTTATATTAAAAAATCGTCTTCTCCCTATATCTGTTCAGGGGACCACCTGCTGTTTCAGTGAGGGAAAATCCCTCCTTTCTGGAGGATGCAGCCCTCACAGGACAACAAAACTCACAGCACCTTCATCCTGGACCTCCCAGGCTTCCAGGCTAGGAGAAAACGAATTTCTGTGCTTTATAAATAAGCCAATCTCGGACGTTTTGGTGTAGAAGCACAAAAGAACTCAAATGACCTGTTACCCAGAGAGTGCTCTGTAAGCTTGTCAGCTACTCTGAGAGCACCCCCTCCCCTCTCCCTGTCAGTGCGCAGAGGACGCTCCACACACACCTGCCATCCCTATGCCGAGATACCTGCTAAGTGCACAGGAGACCTCTGTAAGCACCTGTTAACTGCCTAGAGTGATTTTCAGAAGCACCTGCTGACTGCATGAAATGCCTTCAAGAAGCACCTGTGAGCGACACGCAGGGCCCCCTCAAACACGTCTCACCCACTGAGCAAAGGACCATGCCCCCCCGCCCAAAGGCTGCTCTCCCATAATTGGCTCGTCAGGTTCTCCAAGGGAAAATAACTGGGTCCTGCTCCACGAGGAGACTGGGTTGGAGGAGACGGGCCGGTGCCAGATCACACATGCTGGTACCCAATTCTGAGAGGAATCGAGGGCTGGAGCCCAGCCAAGGCCACCAGATGCCGGGCTGGCCTCCACTCCTGGGCACCAGGCTGGGCTCCCCTGCAGAGGCTCTGGGTTGGGGCGGGGCAGTGAAATACTGAGTCAGCTGAGAAGTTTTCTCATAATGGTGGAAGGGGTCTCATTCCCTACAAGGAAACAGGACAGCCCAGGTTCTCCAGAGGCAGAGGACAGAAAGGATAGGATGTTACAACACGAAATAAAACGGCACTGTGGGTCAGACTTGTGTACTGTGTGGCACAGCACACCTGGGACATGGCCACCTGATGGATGCTTAGGCCACTGACCGTCTGCTTTTGCAGATGTGCCTTGGCTTTGCTCACCACACATGCAGGAGGTGCTTGTTAATTAGCACTCCGGAGTAGCTTCGGGTCAACCCTTCTGACCTCAGTCACTCCTGACAGGACGGAGCTATACCCCAGCAAACAGCCTCCACGGGGAGCAAATAGTCTCCACTGGAATTCACAGATATCCATGTGCGTGGGGTAGAAGAATAGATATCATTAAGGCACCTATCCAATCCCAAGGGACTACAGAGTCAGTGCAGTATCTGTCAAACTTTCAACATTATTTCCCATGGAAATTTTACCAATCCTGAAATAGGTACAGGAACATGATGGACCCCCACGAGCCAAGCTGATGTTCAGCAAAAAGAACACAGCTGGCGACACCACCTGCTGTGAGTTCTGTAGCCCTGACAGCTGCACAGGGGGCTAAATGGGACTGGGAGGCCCTGAGTATTTGTGTGGTTCTCAGGACTGGTAGCATTGATGTGACAGGTGCACAGCAGGTCTCTAAGCAGCTAAAGTCTTGAAGACAGCACAGAACTGTCCCTTGACACAGCAAAAGCCAAAATGATAAGCCCACAGCTTACCCACTTCATGGTGAAAACCTGGAAACTTTTCTTATAAGATCAGGAAGGAGACAAGGATGACAGCCCTCACCGCTTCTGCTCAACAAAGTACTGAACGTTCCCTCCAGGGAAATGAGCTAAGAAAAAAGAAAAAGCATCCAAACTAGAAGGGAAGGGTGAACCTCTAATGATGTTGATATTTTATACACAGGAAACCCTGAAGAGTCCAAAAAAAAAAACCCTCACAATAAACAGCATATTCAGTAAAGTTGCAGGATACAAAATCAACACAACAAGTCAGCCTTTTAAAATATTAACAATGAGCTAAAAAAATTAAGACATCAATCCCATTTACAATAACATAAAAACACTTAGGGGTCAGTTTCACCAATGAAGTGAAATATGTATCACTGAAAACTACAAGACCGTGATGGAGGAAGATGTTGATGACCCAAGTAAATGGAAAGGCAGCCGTTGGAAGGTTGGAAGAATAGATGTCATTAAGGCACCCATCCTACTATAAGAGACCCACAGAGACAGCGCAATCTCTATCGAGATTCCAATGTCATTTTCCTCAGAAATTTCACCAGTCCTAAAATTTGTACAGGACCATAAATGGCCCCAACAAGCCTAACTGATGCTCAGCAAAAATAACAAAGCTGGAGACACCACACCACCTGAATTCAAAATCTGTTACAACATTGTAGTAATCAAAGCAATCAGTTGGCATAAAAACAAAGACATCAACAGGTGGAACAGGACAGAGCCCCACAGCAAACCTGCTTCTGAAGTTAACGGATTTTCTACAAAGATGGCAAGAATACACAATGGCAAAGGACAGTTCCTTCAATAAACGGTGCCGGGAAAACAAGATATTCTGAAAAACAAAACTGAGCTCTTATCTCATGCTACATACAAAAATCACCGTGAAATGGATAAGGACTTTAACGTAAGAACTGCTAAATTACCAGAGGAAAACGAGAAAATGTTCCACCACACCGCCTGGGTAAATATGTCTTGTATACGATCCCAAAACTAAAGACACAAAAGCAAAATTACACAAATGAGATTGCATCAAATTCAGAAGCACAGCCAAAGAAACCAGTGAAAGAGCCCACAGATGGGCAGAAGGCATATGCAAGCCATCCGTGTGATAGGAGGGGAGTTTCCAAAACCTAACAGGGATGCGAACAACGCAGAGCAGGAAAGCAAAGAACCCAGGCATTTAAAAACGGAGGAAAGAACATAGACGGACATTTTTGAAAAGCATACACATATATGCACACAACTTCTAATCAGAGAAAAAATGCAAATTAAAACCACAATGAGATTATCACCTCACCCCTGTTAGAAAGGCTGGGATAAAAGTGGCAAGATGTGAATAAAATCTTTATGTACTTTCGGTAGGTGTGTAAATTAAATGCACATGGTATGGAAAACTGTGCGGAAGTTTCTCAGAAAACTAAAAACAGAATCACCATACATTACAGCAATCCCACGTTTGAGTATACAGGCAAAGTGCTTGAAATCAATATGTGTAAGAAATACCTGAAGTCCTATATTAAAAGCAGTGTCATTCACAATAGTAAAGTGTCAGCAGCCCATGTAACATCGTCCGTCACTGGATAAATGAACAAAAGTGTGGTATTCTACACAAGGGAATATTATTCAGACTTTTGAAAGGAAATTCTGACATTTGCGGCAACGTGGATGAACTGTGAGGAGTCACACTAAGTGAAATAAGCAGCCACAGAATGACAAATCTTGCATACTGTCCTTAGGTATGAATCTACTCCACACAGCAGTGGAAGGGGAGTTACCACCAGAGGATGGGGGAGAAAAGGTCCTGATCAGAGAGGAAACAGTTCCAGTTAGACAGGGGGAATGATCCTTAGTGAGGACACACTCTAATAAATAATAATGCACTTTATTTCAAAACTGCTAAAAGATTAGATTTTCTATGATTTTATCACAAAAAATAAGTACATAAGATGATGGGTTTGTCATTACCCTTTGGTCATTCCACGAAGTGTGCGTGTAAGGAAACATCACATTGTACTCCATAAAAATACAATCTATACAATTATTTGTTAACCAAACGAGACATTGATGCCCAGCCCTGGCTAGCTGAGGATCACGTATTTCGTTGGAGTTCTCCAAAGCAGCAGAAGCAAAGGTGCTATATAAACACTCCACGGAACCAGGCACGGAATGTGTGTCTAGACACACAAGTACATGTCCTGGTGAATGTACATGTGATGTGTGCATAGTGTGTGCATTTTAAAGACTCAACACATATCCCGAT
>PVJX010030829.1:0-21742 GCA_004027295.1 Dolichotis patagonum
GTTCATACTGTTTATGAATCCACTGAGCAATAGGAAGGGTACCTGAAGACAGGTGCTGGCTATCCACAGTACTAGCCAGCTATCCACTAGATGAAAGTTCACTTTGACTGAGGTCACCTTTCAGGAAGTACTTTTATGGGACACAAATATCTTCACATCATTTACCAATTTAGAGAGCTCTATCCATACACTTCTAACCAAAATATATTTTTCACCAATTTTCTGGTCATTGTCCTTCCCAGTCCCTGATCATCCAAGTAGACCATTGCCTGCAGCCTGATTATGGGTATATAATTTCACAACTGGTCGCTTTTTCTCCTAAGCAAAATGGATGACCAAGTGCACTGCCAGAAGTTAGGCCCACTGTGACAATTTCCCTTCACTAGTATCATTCAGAGTTGTCCCCAAAAGGCATTGTCATGCTTCTCTGTCCACTTTTGGGTGGAGAGTAAATATCACTAAAAAAATCAGTACTTAGTCTTCTGTTTCTCTGTCAACTGATCGTGGGTACATCTTATGAGGCTACATGTGTATACTAGGGTACAGAAGACAGTGTAAGAAGTAAGAACCATGGGCACTTGGACTACTTCACTCAACTTACTTGTGTCTTCAGAACCTGTATTTATTACTTCCATTTGATGATCAATTATTGCTGTGCACTTCTGACATTATGGCTTAGTGGGATGGTTAACATCCAGTTCATGATGAACAGCTCAGGTCACATAGTGACTTAGTATTCCATTTCAAGTGCTCAGTTTTCATTAAAGCACAAGAGCAGAACAACAACTATTTCTCAAAGGAAGAGTAGTTGTCTGCAAGTGGATGCCTGAGAATCCTAACGGACTTGGTTGTGATTCACCTACCAGGGCCTGGCAGAGGCTCCAAATGGCATCCTTACTGCCATTGACATCTAAAGTGTCACTGGATCTGTTGGAACATATGGCTCAAATGGCAGAGCAGACTACACAGCAGGCTGGATCTGTTGTATAGCTGCTCTTGTTCTGGGATCCACTCAACATTAACACTTTTCTGGTCACTTAGTGAATGCATAATAATACTATAAATGTGTTATTTCCAAATTAAATAGGCCCACTAAGCATTATAGCTTTTTCTTGATTGTAGAAAATGATAGATGCAACAACTAATCTTTCATCCTAGAAGAGATATCCTGAGGTGCTCCACAGCAGTGGACTCCTAGAAATTTTACTAAGGTAGAAGGATATTGAATTTTAGTTGGATTTATTTCTCATTCTCTGATAGGTAAATGTTTTATCAACAACTCTGGAATTATTGATACTTCTTGGTCTGATTAGCATAAAGCCATCAATATAATGGACCAGCACAATACCCTGTGAAAGAGAAAAGCAATCAAAATTTCTGTGAACTAAGATGACACAGGGCTGGAGAGTTGATGTATCTCTGAGGTAGGATAGTGAAGGTAGATTGCTGGCTTGCTGGTTGAAAGAAAATTGCTTCTGGTGGGCCTTAGGGATAGGTGTGCAAAGAAAGGCATTTGTATATCAGTTTCCAGGAAATACATTAATTTACTCAAGCAAAGAAACTACATCAAGTACAGCAACTTCAGTTGAAGTCAACAGTTAAGTTTATAGCAATCCATGGTGATCTCCAAGAGCCATCCAACTTCTGTATGGGCTAACTAGGAGAATTAAATGGGGATGTGATACCAGCATTCAAGAGGGTGAAACAAGAGGCTCACTGCAAGTTTGAGGCCAGCCTGGACTATATAGTGAGTTCAAGGCCAACCTTAACGACATGGTATGACCCTGTCTAAACAAAACAAACATACAAACAATAAAACAATAGAGATATGGTAGGTAACACTACTTTTGCATATTTTCAGTCCTTGGTGTTGATGCTAATCTCTTCTGTCCTTCTAGGGACAAGATATTGTTTTCAACTTGCTATTTTCCCAGGTAAAGTCAGTTTTATTGGCTTCTAGTTGACCTTTCTGACCATGATAGTCTTCATTGCATAGGTCAGAGAACCAATACAGGGATTCTGCCAAGTGCTAAGTATATATATAGATATATTTCATATATATATAGGAAATGACTGCATGATAGATTCAAGGACACACTGATCTCACTGTGACTTGGACTTTGGCTACAAATCCATTGAGCATCTGACCTCCACACTCCGTACTCTGATTTGAGAGGCAAAATTATGTCTTAGAGTTGCTGGAATCAATGTCAGTGCACAACCAGTGGTCAGTGGTCCCAGAAAGACTTGATCATTTCCTTTTTACCAGTATACAGTTATCAAGTGAAAGGTCATAGTTCCCTTTGGAGAAAGATGGGAAAACATTAACAAAATAAGTTTTTGGTGATGAACTGTGGTCTTTCCACAGTGTACCTGGTCCTTGTTTCATTCAATAGGTTCTAGGTCTATACACTAGTTCAAATCTGGGAACTTTCTGAGGCTTGGTAATTCTCTGTTCTCTGGTGTTATGATGTGTGATAGACTTTCATTCAGTTGCCTTGACATTACTCTTTTCATGTAGATCCAGTGAAAATTTAGCAGGCTTACTATCTATTCTGCTTCTGGGAACACCATGACTAATTATCCATGCTATGGATTTATGTAAGTCAGACCATTTCAATCACTTCCTTGCCCCAGTGCCCATAATAGCAGGTATTGTCACCTTGCTCTCGGTGGTTGAGGGCTGCCACTTGAGCTCTACTATTCCAACATTCAATTATTCCCAGTTGACTATGGTATCCAATCTAAGGACTGGCATACAGAGAAGAGCAATGAAGGCCTAGAAGCTCCCTAGAGAGTTGCTGATATGAAAGGCTAAACAAGCTAGTGTCTGATGTCCACTGGTGATGGCACCAGCAAAAGACACGTCTGTTCAACTGGACTCAACCTTGTACAATGGAGACTGATTTCCTCCTTCTTCCCCTATTCCATACAGAGTGAAAATCTACTCAATATTGTCCCTCATAATCAGGGTTCATCTTCCTGTCTTAGTTAGCTGGCCTACATGGCAAAAATTTGTGGAATTATGATTACAGATACATCCAGATGGATACTTTACTAATTTCCTAGGTATCACTCAATCTAGTCAAGTGAATAATCAAGATTAGCTCTCACACTGACAATCAATTATATTTTAATTGTTCCATTTCAACCATTTAGACTAAACCAATATTTATTTTCTTAAAATTTAGGCCTGCTATTTGATTATTCCTATTTTCTGCTTAGTACCTCTATATATTTCTTATTTTGCTTTTACTGCCTTCTTCTTGGTTATTATGAATTTTTTGGCATTCAGTGTTTTTCTATTACCTGTGTAGATGTCTGATTGACCTGCTGAATGGTTACAGTGTATATTCTTAACTTTTCACAATCTATTTACAGTTATATTTTATTGCTTCATATGTGAAATTAGATTTATACGCTCTCTCCTTTATGTTATCGTCTAATGTATTACATCTATATACTTGAAAACTCCATCAAACAATATTATGTTTGCTTTCAACCACAACATTTTTAAAAGCTCAAGAGGAGTAGTCAATTATAGTTAACTATATATTCAGCTTCTGTTGCTGATTTTCATTCTTAGAGTGTCAAGTTTTCTTTCACTGTCATTTCTCTTCTGTCCTTTCTGTTCTTTTCTACCTATTCTTTGACAATTCTTTTAACTCAGATATGCTAGCAAGAAACTATTAAAGTTCTTTCAGCAGTGACTGTCTTTTTTTTTAATCTTCTTTCTTGAAAGATATTTTTGCTGCATATAGAATCATGTCTGATAATTTTCCAGCATTTGAAAATAGTTATGTTACTTTCTTTGGTAGCTATTCATAATTTTTGATGAACAATTCAAATTTTCAAATTTTTGTTTCTCTAGATGCAATGCATTGTTTGTATGTGGTTATTTCCAATATATTTTCTTTGTTTCATTTATAGAAGTTTAATAATATTAGGTCAGAGTGCTATGCTTGGTTGTGGATTTTTATGTCTATGTGGTTGTTTAGCTTCTTGAATAATTTGTTTTTCACCAAATATGGCGATTTTTCTTCAAGTATATTTTCTTCTAATAGTTTTGCCATAATATATAGTTCTCTCATCTTTTTGGTTCTGTACTAACACGAATGCTAGACATTTTGGTATTGTCATTTAGGTCTCTGAGTCTCTCTCAGTTTTTCCTTTTGGTATTTTTTCTTTCCATGGGTCAATCTAGATAATCCATTGACTTATCTTAAGGTTCACTAGCTCTTTCTTCTATCATCTCTATTTTATTACTGAGTTTATCCAGTAAATTTCTTTATTTTAGCTATGATATTTTTAGTTCTAAAATTTCCATTTGATTTGTCTTTAAGTTTTCTGTTTATTTGCTGAGACTATCTTTCTTTTCATTCCAGGAGTGTTTGACCTTACTTTCTGTGGCATTTTTATAATAGCGGCATTAAAGTGTTTGTCAGAAAAGTCTAACATCTGTGTCTTTTTAGCACTGGCATCTGTTAATTGTATTTTTCTTCACGAATTGAGATTTTCCTTTTTCTTCCCATACTGAGTAATTCTGTATTCTATCCTGAATATTTAAAAAATTATAAAACTCTGACCCTTGTTCAAATTTTATGGAGACTGTCGCTATCTTCTTTTATTAGGCAATCAATGTGGCTGGACTCGTGTTTCAAAGTCCAACTACCCTTCTACAGTTGAAGGTTTTAATGTCAACTCCATCTTGACAGCTGCATCACTGCTGCCGTGCTCTCTGGATCTGTTTTAACTCTGTGCCACCCAGAGGCCAGTCTGTGACCTGGGCAGTGCTCTGTTCCTAAGTTCAGTTCTTAAAAGCTGTTGGTGAGCTCCGCAGGACTAGAGCTGAGTGTGTACTCCCAGGAATGAGCCTAGGAATTCATAAACAAATTTTCAGGGCTCCACAATCTACTTTTTACTTTCCTTTTCCCCATGATTCCATTATCAGTCTTCCGGCCACAAAACCAAGACTCTGTTCGCCCTGCTCCTCTACACACTTAGAGGAAAAAGCCATGGGAAGGCAGCCTACTATCTTGGAAAAAGCACTCTGAACAGAGAGAAGGCTCCTGCTTCTCTTTCCTCCTGTATTCCTGCTGTCTCCACTGCTACTCTTATGGGCTGAATGCAAGTGCGCTGAAAAATGAAAAGAAAAAGTTACAAGTTTACTCCTGAGTAGTTTAAGATCTTCTCATGTTTAACCTCAAACTAGACTTCTATAGCACCCACTTTCTTGTCAGCAAGTAACTCTCATTCAGACCCCAACCTGAAGGACACTGGAGAACAACCACAAAAAAAGCTAAGCTACTTACAGTCTGGATAGTACTTTAAATTCCAGTTTTATTGTCTAATTTGCCAGCTATTATTTACTTTTAGAATCTTTATGCTGTTGTTCCAGGCATTGTGCACAGATTTTATGAGCAGATTGGGAACTATGATGTACTTGTTCTGTCTTATCTCTACATTCTTAAAATAACCAATATTATCCAGAGTAAAAAAAAAAATGAAAGGAATAATCTGCAGTGTCAGACTTAGTTGCAAGTTTAAAAAAAAAGATGATATGTTGGATTCAAGAGCTAAAAACCATTCCACTGCCTGGCTTTCTGTATGGTAAGTGGTGACAAGAGTCAGATCTCATTTCTCTAGTTTCATATGGTAGTTAAATTTCCAATAAATGCCAAAATTCATTATTCAGGGTAACTTACAGGTTTCCTGGGCAGCTTAGTGTTGTTTTGGAAGTGCTGTGTGCTGGGTGTTTTCATCTACCAGAAAGCACGTAACCACAATTTCCTGATTGGATGCTGGAATTATTTTCAGGCTAAGTGACTCACTCAGGCACTGGCAAATGTTACCAGATGGATGAGGGACTATGAGGGGTCCCCTAAGTGTAAATCTGCTGAGAGTTTAAGGTAGTGAGGTTTATTTGTTGGCCTTTATTTTCCGTAGACATGGGCCGCTCATATGCTACAAGTAGTACCAATGGGTACCGAAATCGCCAGCGCACCCTGATTTGAATTCACTGATCTTGCTCATCATCCTATCTCCTCTGTAACTGTTTTAAACTGTGAATGCTCCCTTGCTGCTGGCTTTTGTGTAGTTTAAATAAATCAATATACCTTTCTAGGTGGCTTATTTCTCTGATCCTACATTTTACTCATTATCTGGGAATTTTCCAGAATCATTGTGCTTGAACTTAAATAAGTAAAACAAAACAAAACAAAACAAAACAAAACAAAACACTCTAGTTTGGAATTATGTGTTTTCAAGCTCACTGAAATCCCAAATGAGGCAAACAAAAGTCACTCATTTTAGAATTAGCACTATAGAGATAATAGGGGTGCTGCCATCCTTGTCAGACACCCACAGAAATCTCATCTAGATTTCACAGCCCCAGCCTGGCATTCAGAAAGGAGGATGGCAGTGTCATGCAAAAACTGCATGACTACTGAAGAACACATGCCTGGGAAATTCACACTTCCATTCCTAGTCATGGAGAAGGCTTCTGCTTTTCTTTTGCTTACAAATCCTGTGAGAGAGCTCTTCATTGGTGAAACCCCTAATAAACTTATCTATGGCAAGGGAGGATAGAAAGTATAGCTCCCACGCTTCTAGCATCAGCAATATAAAAAGAAAACTGAAAAGGGGGAGGTGAAGAATATTGAGTATCAACAGTTTATATTCAGGTCCAGTGGAAAAACAAAACAAAAGCATGTTTTGCATTTGTCAATTTAAGCCATATTTGGTGCTTATTCTTGTGAAAGAGAATTTTACTGGTCCTAACACTCAGTTTTCAGTTCTGGATTTGCACAAGGCCTGAGGATAAGGAAAACAAAGAACACTGTTGTGGTTTAGGCTTAAAATATTCCCTCAAAGTCTCAAGTGTTCAAAGGCAGGGTATTTGAAAGCTGATTAAGTCACAGGAGTGCTTTACACCATCAGGACCCTTTACACATCCATTGCGTTCATAGCCGATTGTGTTGCTAGGAGACGGCTCACTGGTGGTGTGCTATAGGAGAATGTATCATCTACTCTGTCTCTTCCCTCTCTCTCCTTGTTTCTGACTACTGTACATTACTCCATTTTCTTTTGCTACAGCTGTCCACCAGAAAATTTTTTCTTGAGAACCAGTTGACCATGTACTGAAACTTCTGCAACCATGAGTCAAATAAACATCTCCTGCAATTTGCAGGGATCAGGAATTTTGCCAACTGGGAAAGTTGAACAATACAGGGATTAAGCAAATTAAAATTCATGTGTAGTGTAAAACATCTAATGACCTTATATACTAAGGTATATAAGCCTGTTGATTTGGTTTGGTTTTTCTAGGAGGGTGTGTAGCATTTTGTTGCTCATGTTGAATGAGGTGTCTACTACTAATTCTGGTATAGAAAACATCTAGGGCACAAGGAATCCATAACTGAATATAATTTTTGGAAACTATAGAGAGAGACATCTGAATTCATTGTACACTGAGCTAATATGAATATTTGTAATAAAGATTCTTATTAAAGTTGATTCAATCATAGAATGCAAGCTGCCAGAATTCATAATTGAAAGTTTATTGTGTGATGAATATATGAAAATTATGGTGAATGGGATTGCTTTCTGTGAGTAAACACTATATTTTTTCCCTTGAATTTAAAAATTTTGAGCAAAAACAGTATTTTAAATTATCAGTCTTTTGTTTCTACTGATGTGAACAAATTATGACTCCATTCTAAGTAACATTAATTTCATACTTAAATGCACCAATCAAAGTAAAAGTGAATTTTAAGGTACTTCAGTCTTTCAAAGTAGAACATTATTTCACTTTCTGTCACATAAGAAATTTGCTGCAACCCTGAATGCAGTATTTAAGTTATTTTTTAAAAACAGAATGCATGAAATGTAGGTGAAATACTTTGAAATTAAAATAAAATGCCTTTTGGAGGAACATTAATACTGAGACGAGAACAGAACAATTTTACTTACTTCATCTGAAAAATGTGAAATAACATTTACAAAGAGTACGTACTACATTGATAAATCTATATATATTCACCAGCTTAAAAGACATGACAGCAACATCAAATAAAATTTATTTCTATAGAATAAAATAAATGAAGAGCCAAAGGTGTAAAAATTTTAGATTTGTTCCCAGACTTTAATTCTAAGAAAGATATATGTAGCTAAACAACACCTACTGAACATCTACTCAGTTGATCTTGGCGGTTTGTTTATTCAATGTATTTTTCCAAGTAAAATGACTGTTTATCTTGGAATCATTTCATCCTGCTTGCCATAGCCGTTCTCTGCTGTAAGTGGTGAGTCAGCACTTTCTCTTCTGCTTTACCAAGTGCTATATAAGATCCTAGCGGCAGTTAGATATAAGTTCTCTAGGATCCAACATATCGACTGAGAAAGCACTAACTAAACATCTATTTTAAAGTTAAGCCAGCATGCTTTATTTCACTTTTTAAACTTTGGTTCACATCTCTTACGTTCTTCCAATGTAGTCATACTTGGGTAAACACAGTTGCTAGCATAGTAAAATAAAAATTAACATGTTGATGTACAGAAATAGAATCCTTCAAAGCGCAATCTTTTGGAGTACTTAGCTAGCCCTATTTCTAAACTTCTTGCTTCTTTTGGTTTTGCCCAAGGAGGGATCTATTTACGTCATAGCTCAATAACTTATACTCTGCTTCTACACAGTTCTTCCATTTCAGCGGGTACTGTGACATAATCAGGGACTCCGAGCAGAAAATCCAAGGTAAGGTGAAAGTTTCCATATAACACACCAATAAATGGTGGTAATTATTTTCATCATTATTGTTATTCTTATAAAAATGGTTGGATCTTAGGGAAAAAATAGAGCGGCATAAACCAATTTGTGGGTTGTGGTGGCGTTGGTTTCCTGTATGCAAAAATCCGTTGGCGCAATGCTCTTTGATTTACTGGTAAACACAAAGATCCCTGTCCATAATTTTAAATTATACTTCCAGGTGGCTTTCACAATAGACTATGACAGCCTCTAGGTCTCATCTGTGACTTGGCCCCAAATGCTTAAAACCTCACTATTTGTAGTGATAAATGATAAAGCACTAAAAACAGAAATCTTTTGCTTTTTCAGAAATATAATAATATAAAAATATGATATTTCAGTTAAAAGAGGATTTTCTTTCCAGGTGATCCTGGGGATTTTTGTAAGGCAGATATTAGCCTGTCTGACAATTTATCTGAGAAAGGGGATAATTAATTTGTTGTTTAGGCTTGTATCTACATATTCCCCCAAAGCCTCATGCAGTCATAGATAGGGCTTTTTCAGAGGTGGCTGGATTTACAATTTGTGATGCTGGGATTAAGAGTATGTGATTAGTAAATTAGTCTATTGATTGGCTTGTCAGCAACCCAGGTAGTCTAGTTAGAATATAAAAGGGGCAGAAAGAAACTGCTCTTGTTGCCTTGCTGATTCGCTGCTTTGCTTGGGTGCTCTTGCTGCCTTCTGCCTGCCTGCCTTTCTCCTGTGAGGCCCTTCTGCCATGCCATCCTGCCTTGTAGTCAGCTGATCCTGGACTGAAGCCTTTACAAACTGTAAGTTAAATAAAGCTTCCCCTCTTTATCTTTGAGCACTAGATATTTTGTCTCAGCAAAAGAAAAATACCTAAGACACTTATCCAACTTTACACAGCAAATAAAATGCCTGAATCTGTTAGCTAGGCTCAGAAACTGTATATAGATGACTGAAGAATTTATGTCTTATGGAGGTTTCCTTTCTGACTAACAAAAACTGCCTAAAGATATTGCTGTGGTAGATACAGAAATATTAGCCCAATACTATTAGTTATCTTGCAGTGATATCCACTAGTTAGCAACTTGCACACCTGGCTTTCAACAAATTTGTGGTAAAAATCTTAAGTAAAACTGCCCAGGAACATATTGCCAAGTAGGTCTGGAAAATCCTAATGTGGAAAACAGAGCTGAAAACCAAGAAAGAATCAGGAGGAAGGAATATTGAGAACATAGACAAAAGCAGAGTGTCCTTGAAGAATAAAAACTCCAAATAATATCTTTAAAGATAAGAATACACTGCACTGGTAAACCAAAATATAGGCACTATGTATGTTTTAGGAGAAAGATAAACAGAAGATTGTAAGGTTTCTGAGAAACAAAAGTAGACTACAAACACAGCCAGGCTTGGGGGCGCATGCCTGTAATTCCTGTACTCTGGTAAATTGAAGCAAGAGGCTCCTAAATTCAAATTGTACAGCCAGGACAAATTAAGACAGTGAGATCTTGTCTGAAAAATTTTAAAGGGGGCTGAGGAAGTACCTCAGTGAGAAGGTTCTAGGTTTAATACCCAGAATGGTTCCTTGGTTCACAAACTTGATTTTTTTTCCACGATTCTGGTGGCAAACCAAGTTGGATGAGAACCAAATCAAGTTCAATGGTTAGTTTAATTGGATTCAGTTCTCATCCAATTTGATTTGTGACCAGAATTGTGGAGAGAACTGAGTTTGTGAACCAAGGTATCAGGATAGATAGGTAGATAGACAGACAGATAGATAGATAGGACAGACATAGAACAAGATAAGAATTATGAATGCGTTTAAGAGTGGGATGACATCAGAGATGAGGGGGGTGAAGAGGAGGAGGAGGGAGAGAAGATAAAGGAGAGTCAGGAAGATGTGAAGAACAGAGGAGAGAAGAGGGGAAAAGGGAGGTAAGTAAAGTGAGGTAGAACAGGGAAAGATAGGCAGAAACAGAATACAAAGAACAAATATTAAAGGTGCAGGAAATGTGGGGGGGATTGTGACAAATAAAGGGAGAGCAGGATAGTATGGTATTTCACAGAGTCCTAGGAAAGAAGCATCAGGTATAAATGACATATGAGTAACCTATGGATACTACTTTCTCATGAGAGAACAGAAGTTCATTAATTAATTGTAACTAATGTACATACTAATAATGCAAGGTGTTAATAATAAGGGAAAGGCAATTCAGGATATGTGAAACTCTCTGTACTCTCCTGTCAATTTTTTTGTACATCTAAAATGTTTCCAAAGGAGACTATTTTAAAAGAATATTGAGAATGGAACTAAAACTCAGCAAGACAGTAATCCTTAAGGCTCTGTCTCCTTCACTTTCTGGAAATGCCTTTTGTCTTTTCTCTGTGATGAACACTCTGTGATGGACTCATATCTCCCGCTGCTGTCCTAGGTCATCACCTTGTCATGGTGGAGGTCATTGCCTGGTCATTGTCTAATAAGAAATGTAAGGAAGATAGATGTAGCAAAATGTTCATGTTTAAAAATAATCATTTTATCTATACTCACCCTTGATTTATCATGTGGCTGAGTACAGGATTCTAGGCTAAGATTATCTGTGGGCAATTTGGCAAACATTCGTCTCTGTCTTCTTAGTCCCACAGTTGCTACTAAGAAGTTCAAAGTCTGTGTCTTTTGCCTGAGACTCTTATCTTACTAGAAGATTGAAGGATCTCCTTATTCTGTTACTGGTCATGAGTCATTATTCATTTATCACAACAGATATTTAGTCAGACTGTTCTTTCTGGGAACTCGTGATTATGTGAAAGCATATAACTTCTTTGATAATTTTATCTCCTTGTTTTCTTTGTTCATTTTTTAATCTTGAAACTTGTTATTCAGATGTTGGACTCTATGTATTGCTCTTACAATCTCAACTGTCTTCTATTTTCCTTATCTTTGTCTCTGTTGTACCACCTGGGATAATTCCTCAGCTTTGTCTTCCAACTCTCTGTGTATAAATAGCGAAGGACATAGGAGAGACCTCAATTAGTACATACAATTTATGTGTACATGAGAATGTATATGTGCAACATTTTCTTCCTTATTCCATTCTTTCTGACTTTTCCTTAAATTTGTCTCTCTTCTTCTATTTCCTTTCTTTGTTTCCATTGATCATTTTTTGTCACTTTTTTCTGATTTAATCTTTCTTTTGTTAAAGGCTGAATTTCACCCCTGCTGCTTCACTCTGAGAAGTGATCCCACGGCCTTTACACCGAGCTATATTCTCAGTGTTTTTCTTATGTTTTGCTTTGATTCAGGGTCTTCATAAGTTGCTAAGTTTACTAGGCTGGGCTCAAATATGCTACCCTCTTGTTTCAACCTCCCAGAGTGATGGGTTTGCAGGTGTGTACCACCATACCCAGCTCTTCCCAATTTAAAAAAAAGAAAACAAATATTAGCCATATCAATGTTCATTCACGGTGTTTAGTTCTGTGGCTTTTGAGAAATGCATAAAGTTCCATATCTACCATTATAATACCATATAAAATGATTTTCCTGCCTTATATATGACCTGTACTTCACTCAACCCTAGAATCCCTAGCCACTACTGATCACTGTACAGCTTGTATAATTTTGCCTCTTCCAGAATGTCACCTAAATGGATCCTATAGCTTGCAGCCTTTTCTGTCTGACTGCTTTGAGTTAGCGAGATGCATTTAGGTTTCTTCATGTGTTTTTATGCCTTATAATTAACATTTTAGTGCTGAATAGTATTCAATTGTATGGGTGTACCATAATTGTTAACCATTCACCCACTGAAAAACAGGTTTTGTATGGATATAAGTTGTCAACTCCACTGGGTAATTACTTAGGAGCCTGATTATGGCCTGGATTGTAAGACTACACATAGCCTTGCAAGGATCTCCCAAACTGGCTCGCAAAGTATATTGACCATGAATGATGGTAAGGATGTGAGGAGAAATACACTGTTGGTGGGAATGTAAACCAGCACAACCACTATGGAAATCAGTATGGAGATTCTTAAAAAAAAAAAAATAGATATTCTTAGTTTGTGGCTTTTGATTCTGTTAACAGTGTCTTTAAGTGAACAGAAGTTTAACATTTTATAAAGACAACTTTTTCTTTTATGGATTATGTTTTTGTGCTGTATCTACAAATTCTTCATCAAACCCAGAGCATACTAGATTTTTCTTCTATACAGTTTTATGTCCTGTATTTAGAACTTTGAACCATTTTAGTTTATTTTTATGATTGGTGTAAGTTACGTTTAGATTTCTTTTTACATGTACTTAATTAATTGAACACATTTTCTTGAAAAAATGTTTCTTTCTCATTGAATTGACGTTGCTTTTTTCTTGAAGATTACACAAATCTATCTGTAGGAGTCAAATTCCAGATTTTTTACTGTATCACTGATCTAGAAATCTATTTCCAATCATTATAGTGCTTTTTGTTGTTGTTGTTGCTATGAATTTTAAAAAATGAATAGCATCAGTCTTCTGACCTGTTTCTTCTCTTAGCATTGTGTTGGATATTTGGAACATCTTATCTTTAAATAAAAAGCGTAACATCAGTTTTCAATCTTCACAAAATAGTTCATTGGCATAATGCTGCTTATGATTGTATTAAATATATGGATAGACTAAATTGGTAGAATGAATATTTTAATAATATTGAATTTTTCAATCTATGACATGGAATATATTTCCATTTATTTAGATCTCTTTTTGGTTTCTTTTACTAGGTGTTTATATTTTTCTAAATAGAAATTCTGTACATATTTTCTTAGGTACATGTTCATTGCTTGTGATACGATAAATGGCAGTTTTTAATTTTTAAAATTTTAAATCCTACTTTCTCACCACTGGAATATAGGAAAACAATTGACCTTTTAATATGAACTTGTGTCCTGCAACCTTGATATAATCAGGTGTTAATTTTAGGACTTCTTTTTAAAAAGTTTTCTACTCAGACAGTGATGCCATTTGTGGAAAAAGATAGTTTGTTTCTTCTTTCTCAAGTTGTATACCTTTGCTTCCCTTTGAAAATCTTATTACACTACCCGTTGGCATTTCAGTACAGTATCAGATTGCAGTAAACATCTCTACCTTCTTCCCAATCAGAAGAAAGCATTTATTTCCTCACCATTGTATATGATGTTAGCTATAGGTTCATTGTGGATGTCTTTACCAAGCTAAGAACATTCCCTTCTATTCCCATTTTGCTGAGAACGTTTTTTAAAAAAAAATCAGTTATGAATATTTGTTGTACTTTTGTCAAAAATTTTTTTCACATTATTTTGTTCTTTTCCAGTCTTTTTTCATGAGAAACTATTGGTGATTCTGTAGTGAACACCTCTGAAAGTGTGAAAACAATCACTAAAGTTGGACTCCCAGGAGTTTTAACTCTCAAGCTAATCCACATTCGGCCTCCAGAAATTCATTAACATTACTGTTTCCATGTTCCCATCAGTATAGCATCTACTTTTAGTAATTTCTGTTCCTGGTGAAGGAGTCTCAACTGTCATTCTTTGTGTTCCTGCATCTTTCCAGATTTCAGGGTTATAGTCTGTTCTGTGACTTCGGTTCTCTGATGAATCAAATAAAAGTTATTGATTTTTTTTTTGAGGATAAAAGAAGTGACTTCCAAGCCCTTAATATTCAGGAGGTGACACTGGAATTCAACTTGAATCTCCTCTTTATGTCAACAACTGGGTATCGAACTTTTTCAAAACCTCTAGCCCAATGCCTACTCTCTGGAAGTCTTTCAGACACTGCTAAGAGTTCATATGTTTTCCTATTTCCACTTCCTTCTTGTGATGCTCTCTGTGGGGCTCACTGTTGCTGTTACTCTATCTTTCTGTTGGCTTGGAATGACCACCACCTTATAGACCCTGGAGAACTCTCCCAAGGTTCAAGCCTGAGAAAACTTAGGTTCTTTGGTTCTTCGACTTTTTTCCTGGCTGCTCATTAGCAACAGTGTAATTTTCTCTACTCTCTAGTGCTCAAAACATATTAACAACTGCCCTGGATTATAGTCATTGGCTCTGAGGAAAGCTGTGCTCTATTACTTAATGCTTCAACCACTATCTTGACCACATTTCACAGAGACCACATTAACAGACTTGGAGGAACTGTCTCAGGGTAACATATTGACACCAGCCACCCACTGTCACGGAAGATGTTGATGCTTTCTAGGAAATACACACTAGCTTAATCCAGTCAGGCGCAGATAAAAGAGAATATGGAGCCCTTCTGGTGAGGTAGGAAAGTCATGAGTCTCAGGCAGTGAGCAACTTGATAGCTCCCTAGCTATTTGCTGGAAATCATCTTCTTTATTTTCTCCCATTCCACCACTGTCCCCTCTCCTAACTCAAGCTCATTCCATCAGGCTTAAAATTGATGACATTTCTCATATTTGGGGAATGACTTAATTTTTGTGTCCATATATTTCCATTAAGACACATGTGGTCATATTCAGAGGGCTTCAAAAGTGACCTAGGAGACACATACAGACCATAGTTCTGCTAGCACAAAATACTTTTAACTAAAGTACATTGTAAAGGCACAGGATAATAACATACAACTCGGAACTGCAGAAAATCTACCATCACTGACTTCTGAAAATTGTTCAGCTCAATGGATAAAAGAAAACACTTGTCAAGCATGGAGGCACATATCTGTAATCTCAGCACTCTGGAAGGCTGAGGCAGGAAGATGTGAAGTTCAAAGCCAGCCTGGGTAACCTAACAACTTGGTGAAACCTTGTCTCCAATTTAAAAAGTAAAAGGTAGAGATATAGCTTAGTGCAGAGATCCTGGGATTAATTCCTAGTAATGAGAGAAAGAGAGAGAGAGAGAGAGAGAGACAGAGAGAGAGAGAGAGAGAGAGAGAGAGAGAGAGAGAGAGAGAGAGAACCTTCCTTTCTATCAGTAATTAAAGAGCAGATTAATTAGCAAGGATTTTTGTTCTCTATAAAGAATAATTCTCTGTTCATTTGGAGGGCAGGTATGTGTGATTAAATGAGAGTTTCCAGCTTTGCTTCTCTTACCAGTGTGTTTGGAAATAACTATTTTGATTCTAACAGTTGCTTTCTGTGAGATATACCTAACAGAAAGCATAACTCAGGCCAGATTTTGACCACTCATATAGTAATTGTGATTTCTCTTATAACTATGCACCATTGTTATTATTACTTACCCATCATTTCCTCATGTATAAGCTCTCTGACTGAACCTATTATTATTGTAATCATTTCCTCTTAATACCATGGAATTATCTTGTCTGCTCTTGTGGTATGCATGACAGGATTTCAGGAAAACCAGCTAATCTAAAGTGAGAATGTTTTTTGGAAATATTTATAGATAGGTCTAGTGTAAAGAATTCCTTAATTATACCATTTCTGAAGAAATTGCATCAGTGCCCATGCTTGAGTGATCAGCTGGTTATTAGTCTTCACTTCCGGAAACCAACTATGGAAGATTTCCCAATGTCTCATGGGTGACTGTGAATTTCCACATCTGTCACAGAGCTGGCCATAGAGATCTGGTAATATAATTGTGATGTTTCTTGGATTGAAGAACAGTGAAAATTACACTGTTGCTAATGAGAAGTCAGGAAAACACAAAAAACCAAGAAACATATGTTTTCTCAGGCCTAAACCCCTAGAGAATGCTTCTGAGTCTATAATGTGGTAATCACTGTAAATGCTCTAACATGCTGAAAACGCCGCCTTTTGTGGTCAGAGGCAAATAGTGTACGAAATTTAATAAGCTTTCTACAGAAGTCAACTTATAATGATCTTACTTAATTCATTTAAAGATTGAAATCTCATCTGTCATATTGCTCTTATCTGAAATTTAATGGCTATATTTCTCTAACTTTAGGTAATTCAGAGACTGCTACATTTTATCTTATTATTAAGGTATGCTTGTTTTGTTTTATAATATTGGGTATTGAACCCAGGGCCTTCACGATGAAATACATCCTCTGACTTTATTTTTTACTTGGAGAGGTCTTGCTAAATTGCCCTGGTATAACTTGGTCTTGCAAACATCCTCCCTCGGCTGCCAGAGTGCTGGGATTTTAGCTGAAGATATTTACGTTAAGTAAGAAAAAAAGGAAGATAAATTAAGTCTCTTTACATTGCTATTTCCCCCAAATAAAATTCCCATACAGACGTAGGAGGCTCCATTGAAATTTAGTGTACCTGGTGTTATATACCAAGTAACCTATCCAATATACCATTCACCTTCTCAAGACCTCAATTCATATCACTCAATAATCCCTGAGAACTTGGGTGAAAGTTTTCCAGCCACCTGCATTATGCTGAACGTTTTTTGCAGCCTCTACATCTTACTTCAAAGGATTAACTTGAAAGGTTTGATAGGGTAAATTTCAATGAACCTGAAATACTATCCTGCCACATTCTTGTGTACTATATGGACAAAGCCCTATTCTTTAAAGAATGTAAATAATTTTTTAGTAAAGACAGCTCAACATTATTTCCAACTTTTCACTGCCTATGTCCTTCAAAAACACCTCTAAAGCACTTGTTCACCACCCCTCTTCTTTTGGAAGCAAGCCCTCATTTTCTTTTTTCCTGAATTCCATCACACTTCAGTGTGTGGTTCTGGTGCCTCCACATGCTTAGCTGTCAGAAGGGACCTCTTGTGCAGGACAAGGCTCTGCAATGACACTGATGGTTTCACACGTGCATTTCTCTCCCCGGGGGTTGTTGTCCCATTGGTTGCCTGGCTCTGTATTTCTGAGGCTCTCTCAGTGTCTCAAGATGTAGGTGGGAAGGTGAAATTGTCCATTTCCTTTCCATTTACTGCAACAGGTGATGGCATAAAAGGGATCTTCAAGGCAAAGAGGAAAAATCTCGAAGGAGATAATACATGCTTTGTCCTTCTTTTGTCGCAGTCACCTGGCTTTTAGCAACTGTACACAACTGCACGTTGATAGGACAAATTGGACAGGTTCTTTTTTAAAAATAGGCAGTGATCTTTGAAAGGACACAACCCGGTTTCATAACATGCAATTTTGTTAACCGCTCTGTTTAGAAGACCAAGCTCTCTCTGGTTTCCTGGTGCCCATCGCTCCGCTTGACGTAGGAGATTGGGGCCGTGCTGGTCTTGCCACTCCAGATTACTGGATCTCACAGGATGCTACAAGGAGACACACCCCAGGGTGACTCACTGAGTGGGAAGTTTCAAAAGATGGTTTTCCTCAGCCATCAATTAGACAAACCACATTTTCCAGGAGAAAAACAGTATCTTGAAAAAGTTCTTTACAAACAAAGCTTTTTGCTCATGCTGCTTCGGGTCATGTTTTCATGTGAAGGGAAGGATGACCTTAGCCTTAATCACACTTACAAATTAGCAAGTAAAATAATGCTACCCTTTCCCTTTTCCTTCCTTCCTTTTTCTCTCTCCTTTTCTCAGAAGGAGACACTTTCATGTGAGCGCCGATAAAATTAGAGCACTCCTCCTCTTTGCGTCTTCCCTCAAAGCTGTGGTTTTGACCAACCACGTGGTGAATGAGTTATAGGTACAGGCACAGCTCTCTTTGCTCTGCTTGAGCTGCTCTGCTTTGTACATTTTCTTTTTATGTTCCACTGCAACAGCATTGAAAATATACTTAGGACACTACATTTGTAGAGTGTACCATTTTGAAAATGGCAGCCCAGATTAAAGATGTATGCCAGGAAGAATTAAACACTGAATGACAATTTAAACCTTCTTATGTCATGTCTAATTGTATGTTTTGAAAACACTGAATAAGAACTTTCCATCATACTGTAAGATTTCCAAGGATAAAGGAAGTGTTTTCAGCATCTGCCTTCTCTTACATCCTGCATCTAATATTCACTGGGTGCTGTTCAGCATGTAAAAGAGAAAATCAAGAAAACCCTTGTAAAACCAAGTCTTTTGTACAAAATCTCTCATTTCATGTCTCACCCAAAATATAATGCCAAGGTGACGATAGTTACTGCCATGGATTCCAAAGTAACTCTAGGAATAAAGATACCTTACATATATGTTTAATTTAGGAATGAATCATCTGGATTAGAAACTGAGTTTGAAATGAATAATTGATTATCCACCTCTCTCTTTTCCTGTATTCTTCTTGTGAGGAAAATTGCTCTCAGGTATTTGAATACTGGGGGTTCAGGAACACTAAGGCATCTCTCTGCTTACTGGTCCTTAGGGTTGTGTCTTCACTGAAGGCAATCCATAGCAGAAGTTAATATGAATTTCCCAGGAGCCCAATGGAGCTGAGATTTAGAGCAGTGCCATGGGTAAAAATGAGAGTTCGTGTTGGAAAACTCCCAGAAGAAAAAGGAAAATTGTTTCATTCCTTCATTCTTCATATTTTATACCCATTATTGATGATCACAATTGCTTGAAATTCTCTTGTGAAAAGAAAAGGCAATTTACACTATAAGCAATGCAAAGTAAGGTTACAACCCATAATGGCAACTTTCTAGGAAAAAAAGTAAACATAAACTACATGGTAAATTCATATTCAAGACAATTTAGCTCAACATATTAAATGAGATTCGCAGCTAAAATGAGGTCCTGTGTTTTTTGTTTGTTTGTTCATTTGTTTTTTGGAACTGATGCTCTCCTCTGGTCTTAACTATCCTATGTGCTTCTCATCATTGTGATTTTTATTTGTTTTTAGGACATATGGTCCATATCATGATTTTTCTATTTCTTCTGTGAAAATTGATAAGGATAATATATACTTGCACTTGTTGAATTCTGGCTACAATCATCTCTACAGTACTTGAAGTAGGAACTATTATTATCCATGTCTCAAAGACTAAGAGATGTTGAGTAAATCAAATGAAGAGTAAATGGTGACTGGGAGCAGCAAGGTTGGCAATCTAACAGAGGTGGCGGTCCCTCTCAAGAACCGAGACATTAAAGCATTGGTATATAGGCATACCTTCATTCCGTTCTGATTAAAATAGATATATGTCCTCAAAAGCCTATTTTTATTTATGTTTTTATACTTATATTTATTGTCAGAATCCTGTTTTCTAAAATTCTTTGTAATTGTTTCTTGTCTTACTAAGACCCTGTGCAACTTTATTCTTACTCATTAAAAATGAAATACATGATCTGATTAGAAAAATCTTGAAGATACTGAATGTAAAAATCAGCACATTTATGTCACACAAAACACCTGTAATTTTCTGCATTGTGATTTGTTAGTTGTACCTTCTTCTTACACTTTTCTGATACATTTGAACTTAGCAAGACTTTTGGCAAGACATTTTGAGAAAATTTTTTATAGAAAGTTCTTATCATGGTCAAGGGTAACTAGAGGTGAGTAAATGAGATGATAATTGGTGGTTTAACACAGTTGAAAGGGAAGGTTTTAGGGTTGCTTAATAAGTTATAAAACCTCCAAAGTTAGTAAGGATATGCTCACTCGATTTGGAAATGTAAAACTGGACACAATGACAGATGTCCATGGAATGGCACGGACCAGCCATTAAATGTGACTGACCATTAGTAAATATAAATGTCCACTTGGTTGAACTAAATGCTAAGAGTCTACATCTGAGTTGAAAAGGACAGTCTAAAATGTAAGATATAGCTTAATAGCACAGGATGAGAATACATATGTGTTGTCAAGGCAAGCACACCACACTTTTCAGAAAGTGTTAGGAACATAGGTTTACCTAACTGTTAGGCTGCATTTAATGTCTGCTGTAGTTAGAGTATTCTTGCTTTTGATCCCCTTGTTGTCTTTGAGATCCCTAGACAGCCTTTTATGGATAGGATCTGAGCTCTGCAGTTCTTTTTAGCTGTAATCCACCACTATAAAGCAGAAGCTTGAAATATAGGAAGGTAAGGAGTGGAAACAAGGGTACCATTCTGTAATCTTAAAAATTAGATTTTAGTTTAATAATGAGTCTGTGCCTTTCATTGTGAATTTCACAAGTTCTTCTAAGTTTTTCTCCATTTCCTTAGACAGAAAAGCTACAGGGCCTGGTGTTGGGTACTTCCTTTATCCCAGTTGATTAGCCTTAAGAAAAATAATTTCTGGGTTTTTCCAGAGATGGCAGACTGGTAGGTAGCAGGAGAGGGACCCTCTCTGAGAGAGACAGCTTAAATGTCAGAATAGAACACCCTGGAGAGACCCAAACAGAAGGAAATGGACTCTCTCAACCCCGGAAGAAACCAAAGTGAAAAAAACCGCTCGAATATGAGGTCTTGGGGGTACCATTAGTGAAGCTAAGATCAGCCAGCACAGCGCCCTCCTTGAGCCGCATGGATTCCTGCCCGAGAGCGACCTGACGACCAAACTGCTCCGATGCGACTGGCTTGAGCAGGTGGAGAGTGGAGCTGAGCAGCCCTGCTTGTGGCTCGCCTGGAACCAGCCCTGCACGCGACCCACCCAGAGGCACCGTGAATTCACACCGCAGCTGCACTGAAGCCAGAGGTCAGGGAGCCCAGCAGTTCTCAGGGACCGCATCAACATGTGAAATGATAGATATACATGTAGTGACTCATGCATGTGTAGAGCTTATAAACAGTTTACGAGAACCAACTATATAACACATGTTGAAATGAACAACTACTTTGAAGAAAAAGAGACACTACAATACCCAGTGCTGATTCCATAATGTCATGATGTGAAATCCAGTAAAACTATCACTCTTTGTTCAAAGTGATTTTATCTTGCTTTGTTTTGTTTAAGTTCAACACACATGAAGGTATGGACAGCTGTTTTGAGGAGAATGAGAGATACTATGACAGCCATTCTTGGCTTCCCTAATGTCTGGTCTTGAAGACCTGAAATGCCCTCCTCATCCTGGTCAGATCAATTCCATACTAGGTTGTTTCATGTGAATTCCCTGTATGTGACAGTATGGACAACTGCTTGGAAGAAAACAAGAGTCAGTACAATAGAGAGTGAATATCTCCGATTGTCTAGTCTTGAAATTTATGT